>APFE030260716.1:115797-252679 GCA_000404065.3 Pinus taeda | reverse complement strand
ATTTAACCATTTATCTACGGCATCGACGTCTATCTGACCCTCGAATATGGGGATTTCAAAATTAACTTGTACCTTAAATGGTGTGGCGTTTCCAGAGAAGCTGCTGGAAGCCGATGCGCCTTTTCTGGGTAGCCGCTGAAGGATCTGCGCAAAGCTGTCCATCATCGCGTTCCATTGTCGCTCGAGCGCTTCTTCGAGCAAGATTTTGATGGGATCTCCTGCCCCCTCGGCTTTCTTCTCGTCCGCCATGGGAGGCCGTCGGGATTTGCGAGGCTGGTCTTGCAAAGGTTCAACTAGTTCAAGCCCTAACTCCTTATATCCCGACCTTGTTGGGGACATGCAAAGAAAAACAGAGAAAAAGCAGGCCGCTCTGATACCACTGATCCGGATTTAAACAGGAACGTAACAAATTACAGAGATAACCATATACACAAATATGCAGCGGAAATAATACTTCATTTCATTAATGGAAAATACTGAAATATGCTTACAATCAGAAATGGAAATAAACTAGCTAGGGCGATGGTAGCTATCTCTGAGAAGAGATGTGTGGGCTACATGCCTCTGAACTGACTTACAATGAGGCTCGAAGGCCTATTTATTGTTGAGAAACAATGAAAAACCCTTAACATTCCAAAACCTAACCCTAGGAGATGAAACGCCAAACTGTGGGCCCCGTTTGGGGGTAAGTTGGTACATCAACTTCCCGGGGTCGTAACTTTAGCATATGATCTCCGTTTGACGCGTACAATAGCTCATTAGAAAGATCTATTCGAGTACTATCATTGTTGGAACGGGCAACATGGGTTCATTCCATGGACCCATGTTGCCCCGGATTCCCCAAAAACGTCGTTTAGGGCCTCAAAACGACTCCGGAAGTTCAGGACCCGAAAAACTGCTAAAAATAGTAAGTTGTGCTACAATTAATGAAACTGAAAATGCTGAGAAAGACAATGGTGGGGATCCAGGTGGACTTGGCAGGGGGCCACCAATATCCACCTGGATCAGTCTCTTGTGTCATAGGATTTAGGGGTCAAAGAGTGTTAAGAGGTTAGTGTGTTCAATGTCTTAGAAGGGGCACTGTGATAGGGATTTCCATTGTTAAGTACTAAAATATGTTTGGATTATAGTGGTTGCAGATCAAATTATTAAGCAATTAGTGTTGTGACAGGCGATGTAGAAAAACCTCTTGTAAATATCAATATGAATTGTAATTCATGTATGTGGGATTACAACACATTGACTAGTTGAGATGGTACATGGATTCAGAGATCTGCAGGAGGATGAGTTTCTCATAAACTCAAGCCTTGCACTTATTCTATCACCTGAATCCTTATGTTTTATTGACTTGGTTGTGTATTCAATGAATAGAGGAGATGGGCCTCTTGGGTGGAGGAAAATTTGACATACTTACTATTGTGGATCATGTTGACAAGGTCAGCATGAAAGAGAAGAGCTAGGGAAGAAAATCTCGATATGTAGATTATAGGGTATCAATTATTGCACATCATCAAGAGAGGAGGATAATTCTCATTGTGTGAAACTAGGGATCGAAGGATAAGAGCGAAGAGAGAACAAGGGATACACAGTGGAGTTTAGCAGCTATTGTGGTTTTCCTAGAAGGCTTGATTTCTTTCAAAATCTTTGTTATGTGCTTATGGGATTGATTCCCTATTTTTAAGACCTTCATTGTGCCTGTGTATTTTTTTTATTGAGACTTTGGTGTATGTCATGTCTTGCTTTTCAAGAGAGAGTTAAATGGAGTTGTGATACTCAAGTGCTTGTTGAGATGATAAACCCATAAGGGCTTACTCATTGATAAAATAATTGAGCATTGGCTTGCATCGGGGTTGATAAATCATTGAGAACTTGTTGGATTGATAAACTATTGTTAGGTTGAGACACCGAGGTGCTTGATGAAAGGAGTTGATACATCACCAAGTGCTTGTATTGGGGTTGATAAACCACTTGTGTGATTACTCAGTAGGTTCATAAACCACCTGCACAATGGACTATTGACTCCTACAATAGTTAATCCAGCTAGTAAACCTTCCATTGTGCTTATGATATTTCTCCATAACTATGTTGAGACTCTTTGTTCATTGATTGAACCCTTGTGGTTGTCTTTCACTGATTTGAAGATTTTCTATGGTGTTATAGTTTGGGTTGTTGTAAAACCACCTAAGAAATTAACTATGACTTTTACCTAGTTGAGTGACTATTCATGAAAAAAATCCTAAGAAATTGCCTCCTCAAACTCTGAATTTGGCTCAGGGGTGGTCGACTACAAGAAACATTGCAATGAAATTGGTCTGCAGTTGGCTGGAGAGTTAAAGTCCCACTCTTATTTTCAAGTCATTTGAAGATAATAAGATAAGTTGCTTATTTGTATACTTGAAGCATTGAAAGGATGAACATTGTTTCTATGTGATATATACATGTAATAATACTGTAAATGGAGGAATCCATTATTATTGTCTCTCTATGATGAGATTATTTATATACATATTATTATATATAAAATATTTATTTGTAATTATTAGTTAATAGGCAAAGGGCATGATCAAAGATCATGCCCATTCACCAAGAGGCACCCAAGGTTGTATTTAAGCCAGGGCCTCTCACTCTGTAATTTATCATTCAATAATTAATAGAACATATATAAATATGGATTTCTATTTAAACTGAATTTTCATGCTTCATGTGGTATCAGAGCCACCATTGCATTGTTGTTGTTATGCATACAACACAACCTCTACTAACTATTCAAATTTGTTTCCCTGTTTCCACCTCCACATCACATTCGTTTTATGTTTCCCAATTTTCCGTCGGCCGCGTGTTTTCCACCTTTGTTCCAGCGTGCTTTCTTTCTGTCCACTATCAACATCATTCTCCACCATCCCCATTGTCTTGTTTCTGTTAGTTCTCAGTCGAACACACTCTTCGTTCTCCACTGGATCATCCACCCTTCTCTTACGTAACTTATATCATCGTTGCATCATCTGTCGTCTCTCTCCGTTGGCTTTCCCCTCACCCACAGCATCCACTAATTTGATTTCGCTTCTGCCCCCGCCTTTTTCTTTGTTGTCCACTCATTCTGTTGTTCCAACATTCTGTTGACTGTCGCAAGTCTCAAGCAATGTATTAGTTAAATAGTGGGCAGTCAAGGCATTAATATATAATATATACGATATAGTATAGGGTATAGCATCTATAGATATATATATATATATATATATATATATATATATATATATATATATATATATATATATATATATATATATATATATATATACACTTATATATATAATTAAAAAAATAGGATTAAGTTAAGAAAAAGAGTTAATCTTGATAAATATACTCCACCTCAAACCCACCCAATGGCTTCATCAATGTCGATGGTTGATTTCAATAAGAGACTAGTAGATCTTGAGACTAAGGTGACCAGACAAGGCAATAAAATCGAGGAGCTCCATAACACAATAAAGAGAATAAAGAGTCAACTCGAGGAGAACAAGAATGAATTTAAGAAGGATACGGAAAACCTTTCAGTTAAGGTGGATCAATATATGGTGATGTTGGGTTGTATTTGTACCAGCCTAAAGATTACACCCGATCAAATACTCCAGAATAATGAGGCTACTCAACATCTCAATTCTCTAGATTCATCAAAATCATAAGATGCACATGAGAAACTTGAGTCTCCAAAGAAATCATCCACGCCTAAGAAGAAAATAATAACTTAAATTTACAAAATAGGTAGCTCTGGAATCCATACACCAACATGTCGCTTTCAAATCAATACCCCTTTTTTGCTCAGCCGATAACAACATATCAATGCAGAGAAAAAATCGAGCTATCCAAATTTGACAGTAATGAAAAATGCAGTGTTTCTTATCTCAATAAAGTAGAGGAATATTTCGAAATTTATGATATAGACAATGGTGACAAAACGATCAAGCATGCTTCCATGAAAATGGAAGGTGAAGCATATAATTGGTATATGTGGTGGAAGAAGGCAACACTTGCTATCAGTTGGAGGAAATTTAAGGATGCCTTCTTTAAAAGGTTCTAAGGTGTCAAGGAAGAAGAGTTCTTCTCAAACTCACTAGACTACAAAAAAAAGGAGATGTGGACAAATACACTCAAGAATGGGAGACTTTAGCAACATGACTACATGGTTTATCAAAAACTCGTCTCATTCAATCGTACATCTCGGGACTTAAACCCCATCTACAAGCAGAACTTGAGCTTCATGACATTACGTCGATAGAAATAGCAAGACAAAAAGAAAAAGATGCTGAAAATAAATTTGGAAAGATGTTGTGGTCAAAGGCTGAAAGAGTATATTCGAGACGAATATTTCCCCAGTCTGCGAACACGGATAACACAAAATATGTTCCACCACGTCCTCGTGAAGGAGGAAAGACTAACATAAATGAAAAGGATGAAAGAGGGCAAGTGAAAATGACGTGGCAAAAAATGGGACCCTAAAAATAGGTGTGCCAAAGGGAAAGAGACCAAAAACCTATATAAATGTGAAGAAAATAATGATTTAGATAGTGATGAATCATATGTAGAATAAATTAAATATGCCCCAGAATTGCCTCCAGAACAAGATGACGAGAGCATTCTGCAAGTGTCACTATCGAATATGACAGGTATATCACAACCCCAAACATTAAAATTAAAAGGACATATCAAGAAGAACAATGTAATGGTTCTGATCAATACCGGTAGCACCCACAATTTTTTGGACTCAACCATGGCGAAGAGACTCAACATTTTCTCATTTCATGTGCCCAACATGAAGGTTATGATAGTTGACGATAAGAAAATTGAAAAGATAGGGAAATGCCATAAATTCAAATTGCAGATTCAAGACTTTAATTTAGAATCTTCATTCTCACTTGTGCCATTAGGAGGAGTAGATGTGGTCTTAGGTATCCAATGGCTACAAACCCTAGGCACTTACTCTGACAACCATCAAAGGCAAGTGATAAGCTTTAAATTGGAAGGGAATAGGTATAAGTTATATGGATTTCAAGCACCTGAGAACCAAATCGTATCATCATCCCAAATGATGAAAATTATTCGAAGAGCAGCATTAGCCTATGTAGTACAATGTCACCAATTAGAAATGTTAACTTCAAAATTGATCAGCGAAGAAGCACGAAAAGTACAGGAGCTAATTCAGAAGCACAAAAAAGTATTCCAAGACCTGCCCATGAAAAATATTTCCTAACAGAGAAATTGATCATACAATAGAAGTCAAATAAGGATCAAACCTCATCAACATCAAATCGCATCGATATCCATGTCATCAAAAAACAAAAATTGAGAGATTAATCCAAGATCTTTTAAAATGTGGCATCATCTCAAAAATTAGAAGTATGTAAGTTTCTCCAGTTGTATTGGTGTGGAAGAAATATGGATCGTTAAGGTTATGCATTGAATATCGAGGACTAAACAAAATAACAATTTAAAACAAATTCCCAATTCCCTTCATCAATGAAATGTTGGATGAAGTACATGGCGCTAAATATTTCACAAAAATGGACTTAAGGTCAGGATATTACAAAATCAGAGTAAGGTTGGAAGACACACCAAAAATTGCGTTCCGAACACATGAAGGTCACTACGAATTTAAATTAATCCCTTTTGGGTTAACCAATGCACCAGCAACATTCCAAGCTACTATGAACGAGTTATTCCGTCCATATCTAAGGAATTTTGTGTTAGTGTTCTTTGATGACATTTCAATTTACAGCAATACTTGGAAGGAACACCTACAACATTTGGATAAAGTTCTTACGCTATTGGAAGAGCATTAGTTCTATGCCAAGAAGTCCAAATGCACCTTTGGGAAGGAAAAAGTAGAATATCTTAGACACATAATATCCCATGAAGAAGTAAAAGTGGATCTTAAGCTAAGAGGTTTCTTAAAGTTGACTGGATATTATTGAATATTTATTAAAAACTATGCACATATAATTGCACCCCTAACAAACATTTTAAAGAAGAACTCATTTCAATGGAATGAGGAATGAGGAAGCGGGAAAGTGTTTTGAAGAATTGAAGTTATGCCTAATTCTCCGATACTGGCAACTCCAGATTTATCTAAACCATTTAT
This sequence comes from Pinus taeda, assembly GCA_000404065.3. Lineage (NCBI taxonomy): Eukaryota > Viridiplantae > Streptophyta > Pinopsida > Pinales > Pinaceae > Pinus > Pinus taeda. The sequence continues at coordinate 246,543 of APFE030260716.1, read as the reverse complement.
CATTGAGTGTGATGCTTCATGTTTCAGTATAGGATTAGTTTTAATGCAAGATGGGCATCCAATAGCTTGTGAGAGCAGGAACTCAATAAACGTGAATGCCTTAAATATACATACAACAAAGAAATGTTTGATATTACGCATGCACTAGCCAAGGGGAGGAAATATCTTTTGGGAAGTAAGTTTTCCATACGAACAGACCATAACAATCTCCAGTACTTCCTTCAATAAAAAACACTTTCTGAAGAACAATAAAAGTGGATTGAAAAAATTGTTTCCTTTAACATGGAGATATTACACAAAAGGGGAAAGGACAATATAGTGGTAGATGCCCTGTCTAGGAAAGACGAAGAAATGACACTCCTTGCAGTTTCAGTTTTTGTTCCTGAATGGCTTAATGAGATTCGAATTGAATATGCAAAAGATCCCCAAGCAAGCGTTGTAATCAACAACCTTCCACACAACTCGAAATTTGAATGGAAAAACAACATTCTATGGTACAAGGGAAGAATCTATCTGAAATCAAACTCCAAGTTTAAAACCAAGATCCTCAAGGATTCACATGATGCACTATCATCCAGACATGTAGGATTCTTTAAAACTTAATATAATGGACTCCAATCATTCTTTTGGAAGGGAATAAGTCACAATATTCAGAAATATGTAGTAGAATGTGACAAATGTCAAAGGAATAAAATTGAAAATATTATGACACCCTGACTACTTCATCCCTTAAACATTCTAAATTAGAAATGGTAATAAATATAAATGGACTCTATTGAAGGTTTACCTGTATCTGATGGTAAGGATAAGATTCATGTAGTAGTCGACAGACTCACCAAGTATGCTCACTTTATTGCAATGAAGAAATTTGACTTAGTGAAATAAATCGCTGAGATATTTTGCAAATATATTTACAATTTACGCAAATTTCCAAAGGTCATTGTGAGCAATAGAGATGCCAAATTTAAGGGTAATTTTTGGAAGGAATTATTCAATCATATAGGAACCTACCTCAACATGAGTTATGCTTACCATCTTCAAACATATGGCCAAACAAAGGTTGTCAATAAATGTTTGGAATCTTACCTATATTGCTACGCCAAAGAAAACAAAATAAGTGGGTTCAGTGGTTACATCTCGCTGAATGGTGGTACAATTCTACTTACACACGTCAACGAAAATGACTCCATTTCAAGCTCTATACGGGTACGAACCTCCAAAATGGAAGAACTTGGCTATCATCCAGAAAAAATTACCAGTTGTTAAAAACTAGCTAGAAGAAACCCAAAAGGTTGTCCAAACTCTAAAAGAAAATTTAAATAATGCAAGAAACCATATGAAGTAGCAAGCTGACCGAAACATAACTGAGAGAGAATTTGAAGTTGGAGAATGGGTATTTGCCAAGCTCCAACCATACAAATAGAAAAAGGGAAAAATAAATTGGCACCAAAGTTCTATGGGCCATACCAAATCAACAAAAAGATCAACCAAGTTGCATATAGTTTAAGCCTTCTGGATATAATTCGTGTCCATAACGTCTTCCGTGTATCCTGCCTTAAGAGGGAACTTGGTGACCATCAATCAACACAAACAACACTTCCATCCTTAGATGAAGGAAGGGTCATTTTAGAGCCAAAATGTATCATATCCACCAGGGATATGAAGCTCTGATCTCGTGTAATCAAGGAATACCTTATCAAGTGGAAGGAATTACCAGAAGAAGAATCTTCTTGGGAGACTAAAGCATTTCGTCAACAACATATGTCGTTACGTATGCTTTGAGGACAAATCATTTTTGGTGGAGGAAGGCAATGTTATATAAAAAATAGTTATTTGTAATTATTAGTTAATAGGCAAAGGGTGTGACTAAAGATCATTCCCATTCACCAAGAGGAACCCAAGGTTGTATTTAAGCCAGGGCCTCTCACTCTGTAATTCATAATTCAATAATTAATAGAATATATATAAATATGGATTTCTATTTAAGTTGAATTTTCATGCTTCACATGTGTGTGTGTGTGTAATTCCCATGTTTATAAGGGTCCTAAATACCTTTATGATAAGATAATATGTTTATGGAGTGCAGAGTTGTTAGCATGGTCCTGTGTGACTATGGAACGTGGTCAACTAAGTTGTTACAATATGTGAATTCCATCGACTAGTAATCTAGTTAACAAGAAGGTCCAAACCAATGTTTGGTCAAGAGTCAACCAAAAACCACTAGAATTCTATAGTTTTTTAAGGCTTGAGTTGATTTGATGAGTTGTTCCTTACGCATATTTAGAAAGGTGCCAAATTTCCACAATGAGCACTCAATAGCGAACGTGGGGCCATTATGGGAGGACCCAAGTTATTGGGGCACTCAATTCATCCAAGGGATTACCGACCAATCAGGTAATGGCTTGTCGTTACTTATTAATATAAAGTTTTCTACATAGGGAAGAGGCTCCTAAAGAGCATGGGACGTATTCGTTGTTCTCGGCCAAGACAAATATTTCAACTGGCTATCAGCATTGAGTTTTGATCAATCCAAATTATGGTTTTGTCTGGTCAAGGTAAGTCGATTGGTTAGGTCATTTTGAATGATCTTTTCTAGTCAAGGTAATTCAATTGGTTGGGTCATTTTAACTAATCTTGTCTAGTCAAGGTAAGTCGATTGGTTGGGTCATTTTTCCTGATATTTCCTAGTCGAGGTAAGTTGATTAGTTGGTTCATTTTAATTGATCTTGTATAGCCATGTTAAGTCGACTAATTGGGTCATTTCGACTGATCTTTTCTAGTCGTGCTAAGTCGACTACTTGTGGTAAGTCGGCTCGTTGTGTTAATTCAATGGGTTGGATTATCTTAAATTGTTCTGTCATGTCAATTAATTGTGTTTGGTTGACCAGTTGGGTTGTGTCAAAAATCACTTGACTAGCTAAGTATAGTGGTGTATTCCATATGTATTTCTGCAAGATTTGGAGAAGTAGAAATATTATAACCCATTTTCATAATGAGACCTTGGAGGTTAGGTTAAATTAAAGTAGCACCTTCTACTGAGTTGGTTTAGCCTAAGTGGTAGAAGTGATTTTTATAGAGTGGTATTAGAGTTGAAGGTTCAACGTTGGATCTTTGGGAATAAAATCTCGATGCTCTATTACAGAATGTGTCATGTTAACTCGAGGTGTGATGTCTCAGACGAATATACACCTGTAGGTTTATTACATTTAAACCAAGGTGATAGAAAATATGATTGCTTATATTTTGGCTTGTCTAACAGTTATATGTGTATGATGGCACATAAGAAGACACCAAGGGACAAGGTATGAGCAACAGAATGGTGTAGTACATTACTGATAGATCACAGCATGGGAACAAGGAAGATTCAATTGAGAAGAGAGGAGAGGCAGGCTCTCCTGACTAACTGGAAACGTTAAGAAGCTTAAGGGTTGAGGGAGCGAGTTGCAAGGTTGAAAATGAAAGGATTATTAGAACTCAAGAGAAACAAGCTAAAATTAATGCTTTCATATTGCAAAGCCTATTAAATTTGTAGGGACAAAAGCAGCATGAGTTGGGTGCAAGCTACAAGTATAGGTAAGGATCATCAAGAATATGGAAACAAAAAATGGATACTAATGGTGTATATGGTAGCAAATCCAAGAAGAGGCATAGAAAGTCAAGTGAATATATAGTGAGAGGGGGTACCCCATTGAGTACTCCAGAAAGAAGGACATGTAGTTATGAGAAAAAATTGGGTGTTGCTACTAGAAAACACCATTGATCGATAAGGGAAGGAAAAGACCTTATGTCGAAAGAACTTAAGAAGGCCAATCCTCCTACATTTGATGGAGAGGTAAAGAATGCGAAGGATGCAAAAGCATGGTTGCTTGGAATAAAGAAGTATTTCAGTATCCATAATTACACTAACAATATGAAGGCAAGGGCGATCATCTTCAGTATAAGAGGAAAGGTCGATATTTTGTTGGAATATTTTGAAGACATTAATGTGTATATTCAAAACTATTCATGAAATTTACTAAATCACAATACTTGAAGATGCTCTATTGATCTGTGAAATTGAATTCACCATCTAGAGAAAAAAATCATAGACATGCAAAAGGAAACATCACACATGCACATATATATATATATATATATATATATATATAGAGAGAGAGAGAGAGAGAGAGAGAGAGAAAAGTGAAAGCAACTGCTCAAAACCCCTTACTATCTATATTGCATTAATTAGAGAATAAAGATGAAATACATATGCTTGCTTAAGATTGAGCACACCCTGCAAGTGTATATTCTATCCCTTTGCTTGAATGACTGACTTTGGCCAACACTTAGCAAATTTTCAAGCCCTCCAAGCTCCTATTTCCTTGTGTTGTTCCTATGGGAAATTGGCCCCTATTATTTAGGAATTTCCCACTATTGAATTGTGCAATTCCTGTAGGTCCTTCCTCTGACTGCGCGCACCACCTATACACATTGGAATATGCTACAGCTGATAGTACATTGCCTCAAAATCTCCATCTCAAATGGGTGACTTGAATTCTCTGCATGCAACAATTATTTTGGGTTGATTGATCAGTTAACTAGTTGATCACTGAGTGTGGTTGAAGCTCCACTTCCACAACTTGACCTTCACTAGTTCTTCTAACAGTAAGAACTAGTTTAATTGACAAAAACTCAAATTAACGGAAATAGATTGCTACAAATTAGAAACAAAACATACTTAACTAAACTCAAGCTTACCCAACTCAAATAAGTTGTGTTAACTGAGTGACAAGTGCCATGTCACCTCAGTTAACTACCTCCAAGATTTCTGTTGAAGTAGAAATTTGAATTGTCTCTAGTTTGACTAAGGAAAAGTCAAACTGAGATTTTCTTACTTCATTTTCAACATATTTAACGAATTTCAAGGATATCAAAGAGGAAGATTTGTATTGGAGAATATTTGAGAGGTATTTCAGGGGAAAATACTCGTCATATAGATAATATGATAATAAGTCAAAAGAATTTTATGAACCTAAGCTAGGGCAATTGTCAGTTGATGAGTACGTAATGAAAGTTTTGGAATTGTTAAGGTACGTTACCTACCTCAAGGATGAAAAAGAAAATATACAAAAGTTCCTTAGTGGATTTCCATAGGAATTCAAGGACATGATATATTTCGATGAGCCACAAACTCTAGAGGATGTTATCAAAAAGATGAAGTATTGTTACAACCAATTCCAACACAAGTATTAATACAAGGTTGATTGGACGTCAAAGGGAAAACCCATCTTTAAGGGAAAGGGGAGGAAAATCGCAAGAAGCCGAGAAGGTGGAGGCACGAGGTTCACCACTAATTCCAATTGTGACTATCCCTCTAAACCTACTAGAGAAGAAGTTGATAGGTCTAGGAGAAAACCCATAGAATGTTGGACATGTGGGGAAAACCATCTACAAAAGGACTACCCTTAGTTACAAAGGAACAATCCAAGGTTGTTTAACATATAGGAGGTAGAGACAATAAGGGAAATGGCCCAAACTATGCCCATAATATACATTGTAGCGGATAATAGATAGTTTGATCATCAGGCATCCATTATTGAAATGGAAGGTATGATCAACAACCAGACTATTTCAATTTCAATTGACCATGTTTCAAACTTTAGTTACATCAATCCGTTAGTAGTCAAGAAATGTGCATTACAAAATGAAGCACACAAGGAATTGTGGCTCGTTTAATTGGCCATAGGGACAAAGAGACGAGTGGATCATGTGATAAGATCGTGCCAAATCATGTTAAGTGGGATGCCCACAATGTAAGATTTAAACTTGTTTCCATTGGGTGCTTATGACATCCTCATCAATATGGACTGGTTGGCTAGGCACATAACAAAAATTGACTGCTTTGGTAAGTTGATTGAATGCCTCAACGAGGACAGTGAAAAGATGGTGCTACAAGGAAATTCTAAACCAATATCAGTTGAGTTAGTAATAGTGTTGTAATTGAAACAATGTGGCCAGAATGGGTGTAGATTGTTTTTTTTCTAAATCGTCAGTGATCCTAAAGGGAATAATAATAGCTCAATAGAGCACCCAATTTAAAAAAAAAAACAGGATGTGTTTCTTGAGGAAATCCATGGACTACCACCACATAGATAAGTATATTTCTCCATACAATTGTTACCTGGGATAGCATTGGTATCCGAGGCTCCTTATCGAATGAGCGCTCCAGAGGCTATATGGTTAAAGCTACAACTAAAAGAAATGTTAGAAAAAGGTTATATCAGGACAAGTGTATTGCCTTGGGGAGCATCAACTTTGTTTGTGAGAAAGAAATATGGCACACTGATATTGTGCATAGATTCCAGGAAACTCAGTAAAGCCACCATAAATAATAGATACCCCTTGTCGCCAAACGATGATTTATTTGACTAGCTGAGGGGAGCGATGGTCTTTTCAAAAATTGATTTAAGATCTAGGTATCACAAGTATGCATCAAGGGTGAATATATTCACAAAAAAAACATTTAGGACTAGATGTTCGCACTATGAATTTTTGGTTCAACCTTTTGGGCTTACAAATGCCCCTGCCACTTTCATGTGTTTAATGAACAACGTGCTCAATCTTTACCTGCACAAATTTGTACTAGTTTTTTTGGATGATATATTGGTCTATTCAAAAACTAAAAAAGAGCACGAAGAGCATCTAGAAGTAGTGTTAAAATTATTAAGAGAGCATAATCTCTATTCAAATCTTAGCAAGTGTGATTTTTTTCAATCCGAGATTCAATACTTAGGGCATATAGTCTCAAAGGAAGGAGCGGATTTTCACCCAAAGAAGGTTAAGGAAATTATGGAATGGAAAACTCCACATAATGTAACTGAATGCAGATCTTCATGGGGTTAGTAGGTTATTATAGGAGGTTCATTAATAACTTCTTTAAGATCAGTTATTCAATCATCGTATTGCAAAGAAAAGGATTTAAATTCCTATGGACAACTAAATGCGTTGCAAGTTTTGGACAGTTGAAACACGTACTCACCCATGCACCAATGCTAAGGATAGTAGACTCAGACAAAGATTTCATGGTGTGCACGGATGCTTGCAAGGAAGGGTTGGGAGGAGTCGTCATGCAAGAGGGACAAGTAGTCTGTTAAAAGCCCAGGAAATTGAACATACATGAACAGAAATATGTGACTTGTGATCTAAAATTGGAAATGATAGTCCACGCGCTAAAGATGTGGAGACATTATCTCCTTGGAAGAAAATTTGTATTAATGATAGATCATGAAGGGTTAGAGTACTATTTTTATCATCCTAAGTTGAATGTTAGCCAGACAAGATGGTTGGCATTAATTATCAAATTTGATTTTGAAATCAAATACATCAAAGGAAAAGAGAACAAGGTAGTTGATGCACTCAATAGGATGCTACAAGCGGCTCAGGTAGCAGCCATGAATTCTTAGGAATTTGATATTCAAGGAAAGATCAAAGAGGCCAAGCAGCAAGATGAACATTATCAGCACATAAAGGAATGCTTATAGCGAGAAACAAAAGGGTCATTGAGTAAGATTTTTTTTCTCACAGACGATGAACTGCTAAAGTTCAAAGCAAGATGGTATGTACCTTGTGGGGGTGACTTGAAGAAGCTCATCTTAGATGAATTCCATAGAAGACCATATTCTGGTCATCCTAGTTATCAAAAAATGATAACAACCATGAAGAAGTCATATTATTGGCCAGGAATGAAGAAGGATGTGGTTGAGTATACTACACTAATGCTTGGAATGCTAGCAAGTAAATCTTGAATGCAGACATCCAGCGAGATTGCTACAGCTAATCCCCATTCTAGAATGAAAACGTGAAGTGATTTCCATGGATTTTATCACGGGTTTTCCAAGGACATCCAAGCAATATGATGCAATCATGGTTATGGTAGATAAGTTGATCAAATCAGTTCACTTTGTGGCTGTAAAATCCACTTATACAGTGAGTGATATGGCTCAAGTATTCATAAAATATATTGTGAGGTTATATGGAGTATCTAAGAAAATTATCTTGAATAGGGATGCAAAATTTACTTCTAAATTTTGGAAAGGAATGTTTGTTGGCCTAGGGACAAAATTTGGATTTCACTACAACACATCATACATAGACAAATGGGAAAATGAAAAGGGTGAACAGAGTACTATAATATATGCTTAGGATGTATGCCATGCACTAGTCAAGGAAGTGGGAAGAATTTATTTACTGGTGGAGTTTGCTTATAAAAATCGATACCAAGAATCATTAAAAATGATTCCATTAGAGGCTCTTTATGGTAGGAAATGCAGTACTCCTATCAGCGAGAATGATCCAATGAATAAGGTGCATGTTGGGCCAGATATGCTAAAGGAGATGGAGCAAGAAACCATTACCATTAGGCGGAATTTAAAGATAGCTCATGACATGCAAAAGGGCTATGCAGACCACCATATTGTGCACAAGGAATTTAAAGTGGAGATCACATGTACCTCTGCATTAGACCAAATAAAATTTCATTAAGAATTGGGTCTTGTACCAAGTTGGTACCATGGTTTTGTGTGCCATTATAGATTTTGGAAAGAGTGAGGCCAGTTGCCTATAGATTAGCATCACCACCCATGATGAAGGCACATGATGTCTTTCCATATTTCTTTGCTTAAAAAGTATGTACATGATTCTAATCATGTTTTTTATTAGTATATGATACAGGTGGAATCTGAGGGAGAGTTCTAGCCAAAGTCATTATGCATATTAGATCAGAGGCAAATCGCACTATGGAATCGAGTCATTGAACAAGTCAAGGTGCAATGGAGGAAATTTAGACCAGAGGAAGCCACCTGGGAGATGGTTGAACAGATGAGGGTATCACTCCCATTGTTTTGTTGGCTAAGTAGTTGTAAATGTAAATGTAAATGAATGTAAAGAGTTGTGTATATAAAGCTCTTGTAAATTCTATGTTCAGGTATAGAACATCCAGGACAGTGCTCCCCTAAGGGGGTGGGGATTTTGACAGCCCCTATAGCTAACCCTCTTGTAAACATCATTATGAATTGTAATTCATGTAAATTATGTGATATTGAAACACGTTGATTGGCTGAGATGGGACACATATTCAAAGGTCTATAGGAGGAGAAGTTGCTTGTAAACCCAAGCCTTGCATTTACTCCATCACCTAAATCCTTGTGGTTTAATGACATTGTTGTGCATTCATTGAATGGAGGAGATGGGCCTACTAGGTGGAGGATGAGTTGGAAACTTGCTATTGTGAATCGTGTTGACAATGTCAACGTGCAAGAGAAAGGATTCGGAAGAAAATATTGGCAAATAGACGAGACGGTATCAATTCTTGAGCATCATCAAGAGAGGAGAAGAATTATCATTCTACGAAACTAGGCATCACGGGACAAGAACGAAGAGAGAGAAGGGGATGCAAATTAGAGTCTATCAATTGTTTTGTTTTTCCTAGAAGGCTTAATTTCTTTCAGAATATATGTTTTGTGCTCTTGGCATGGATTCCTTGTGTTTTCGCTAAGACCTGTGTTGTGCATGTGTGTTGTTTTTACTGAGACTTAGGTGTATGTTGTGTGTTGTTTTTCGAGAAAGAGTTTAGTGGAGTTGTGATACTCAAGTGCTTGTTGAGTTAATAAACCCAAAAGGGCCTACTCATTGATAAACTTCATGAGTAATGGCTTGCCTCGAGGTTGATAATCCACTAGGAACTTGTTTGGTTACTAAACTATTGTTAGGCTGAGACACCCAGGTGCTTGTTGAAAGAAGTTGATAAACCACCAAATGCTTGCCTTGGGGTTGATAAACCACTTGTGTGCTTATTTAGTAGGCTGGTAGACCACCTGGACATTAGGTTCTTAACTCCTGCGGTAGCTAATATAGCTAACAAACCTCACATTGTGCTAATGATCCTTGTCCATAGTTGTCTTGATACTCTCTCTGCATTGGTCGAATCCTTGTGGTTGTTGTTCACTGATTTGAGGAGTTCCTATGGTGTTATAGTTGGGGTTGTTGAGAAACCACCTAAGAAATGGATTTTTCCTTTTATTTGGTTCAATGACTATTGACGAGCGAACTCTTGAGAAATCACCTCCTCAAACTTTGAATCTAGTTCGGGGGTGATAGGCTACAAGAAAGATTACAAAGCAATTGGCCTATAGTTGGGTGGAGAGTTGATGTCCCACTCTTAGTTTCCATTCATTTGAATATAATAGGATAATTTTCTTACTTGTATAATTGATGCATTGAAAGGATGAACATTGTTGTTATGTGATATATATGCATCTCTAGTACTGTAAATGGAGGAATCCATTATTCATGTCTGTCTAAGATGAGATGCTTTGTAATATATGTAATTATCATGGTTATAAGGGGCCTAAAGCCCTTTGTATTAAGTTAATAGATTTATGAAGCGCAGAGTTGTTCACATGGTCCTGTGTGACTACGGAATGTGGACAACTAAGATGTTACAGCGTATGAATTCCATTGGCTGTTAATCTAGTCGACAAGAAGGCCAAGTCAACATTTGGTCAAGAGTCAACCAAAAGGTATTCAAATTTTATGGTGGGTTGAGGTTGGATTTGAGCCGACGAGTTGTTCCTTGTGCATAGTTACAAAGGTGTTGAATTTCCATGATGAGCAATTAGTAGCCAGTGTGGGGCCATTACGGGAGGAGCCAAATTGTTGGGCACTTAATTCATCTAAGGGATTACCAACCAATGAGGTAATGGCATGTTTTTACTTATGTGTATAAAGTTGTTTGTGTAGGACAGAGGTCCCTGATTCAGCATGGGACATATTCAATGTTTTCAGCCTAAATGAAGTTTTAACTGACTATCGGCATCGAGTTTCCATCAGTCCAAATTAGGGTTTTATATAGTCAAGGTAAGTCGACTAGTTACGTCATTTTGAATGATCTTGTCTAGTCGAGGTAAGTCGACTAGTTGGGTCATTTTGATTGATCTTTTCTAGTTGAGGTAAGTTGATTGGTTGGGTCATTTTGACTATTTTGTCTAGTCAAGGTAAGTCGACTGGTTGGGTCATTCTTACTGATCTTGCATAGGCTTGCTAAGTTGACTAGTTGGGTCATGTCAATTAATCTTGTATAATCGTGCTAATTTGATTGCTTGTGGTAAGTCAACTTTTTGTGTTAAGTCAATGGGTTGGATTGTCTCCACCAGTTCTATCATGTTACCTGATCAGGTTTGGTGAACCAGTTGGATTGTGTCGAAAAGCACTCAACTAATTGAGTACAATGGTGTATTCCAAAGTTAATTCCACAAAATTTGAAGTAGAAATTTTGTAACTATGTTTCCATAATGAGACCATGGAGGTTGGGTTAAATGAAAGTAACACTTTCCACTGAGTTGGTTTAGCCTAAGTGGTGGAAGGGACTGTTACAAGTGTGACCAAGATCATAGTGTGTTAAGAGATGATTATGTCAGAGGTAATAACGGTCAAGGGTTATAGTATGTTTATATTCATGATGATTATGGATCAAAGTGTTTTAAGAAGTTAGTGTGCTAGGGGTGATAATGTTTTTGGGGGTGATGTTATCATCAACCATAACCAACTAGCCAACCATGGTCAATTATAATAAAGTATATTCAACAACAATCAACTATGATCAAATGTGTATTATTATTTTCAATCATAGTTAAACATAGCCAAATGAAGTTAACTATGATCAACCATGGTTGATCATAGTGAATCATACACAACTATATTCAAACATAGTTAAATATAGTCAACCATGATCAACTATTCAAGCATAGCTAAATATGGTCAACCATGATCAAGTAATCAAGCATAGTCAACTATCATAAATTGTGTCCACCAACTCTTGACTAGAAAATGTTCATATCATTGTTCAAAATGTTTGTGGATACAATCTTATAATCTGATTGCAATACCCAACGCTAATTGGTATGTTGTTTTGTATGTCAGTATCGACGTTGTTTTCAACACAGCAATGTTAGTGTTGGATGATAATGTCACAATATCAAGTGATAACAAATGTTAATATAAGCGACTATTGGATGTAAGAGAGAATTTTATGGAACCATGGGGGGGAAAGATAAACATTTTTTTGGTAGCAAACTAGTGAGAAACCTATTGCATGACAACAAAGTGGACAAGTGCAATGAAATAGTAGTTAAGTTAGATATAGATGGTGCTCCTAATAGAGCCAAACATGACTTTGTCGTACAAAATTTGATTTCACAAAGGAATGGATCTATCAAGCAAGGTTTGCATTTATAAAGCTTAAATTGCTTGGGCCATGGTCTATGGCATGCCTTCTTATCTCTTTCCAAACTTAAGAGGAAATTAGATAAAAATTCCTCGTGTTCCCAATCTATATATGTTAAAGAACCCAAGACTTCCTTAGCATCAACTTAATAAGTAGAAGAAATATGTAATCCACACCTAATTTGCATGAAATTTTATTCGTTGGATATTCAAATAGAAGGACAAAGACCTTGGAGATTCAACCAAACTATATTAATTCTAAAGGGTTGCAAATTCCTTTATAGTATACATAATGAAATTGAATATATAAAAGGGTTTTGGAAATATGTTTGGACAAAATTCTGCATTGTAAAGGTTAATGAGGTGAATGTCTTTTATTAGATTTGGCTTATTAGAACGTGCTCCACGTGATGAAAAACCACAAAAGAAAGGCACCTACGAGCCTTTGTTGTGGGGCTATGAATTAGCAAGTGAATTTTGTGTGCATTGTTTTCTCCATTTTCACATGACCATAAAGAATGGAAGATTTTGTTGGTGGAATCAAGCATATGAGACCTAATTCGTGCTTTGGAGTGGGCCCCTTCTTCAAAGTTTAGCAATGTACTTACCTAGTTTCTATGAACGTAAATACCATCAATTTCAAACTTTCGAACTTTCTTTCCATATATGTGTTTCAAGAGTTGCACAATTACAAACCCAACCTCACTCCCCTATAACATAAACATAGCAGGATTTGTCATGTTTTTCTCCATTGTGCAACTTTTATTTCAAAGAAAACCCCTTTGTGAAAGGCCCATAGATGAACACCTATTTACATAGACTTGCTTTCCTGGCCAATGAAAATCAAGGAGATCTAAGTAGTTGATGATAATATAAATAAATTTAAAGATAGATCATTAAATAAAAGAACCACTAATGGGGAGAATAGATGTTCAAATGATAGCATAACTAAAATGGAATGTAAAAAAGACAAAAAATGAAAAGAGAATATCAATTGAACAAGGCATTGTCAAGCCTTCAAGGGAAAATTCGGTGAAGTGGAATCAAATTGGAAGATCTAGGTGATTGAATGGCTCCATGTCACATCTTAGTGGAATGACTTTATTATGTCGAAGATGGTCTTCCATATACCAACCTTGAGGAGAAAGTCCAAAAGATGCAATAACTTTAGCACTAGGTAGAACGCCTTGATGGGGATGACAAAACTATGGCCTTCCTCCAATGAAACTTCCAAATGAAAAGAGGAACCCTCACCAGTGATGAGACCTCTAATTGATAAAATCCCAATTTATGAGAACTATGGCCCTCCTAAATGCTTGTTTGATAAATGTGGTTTTCTTCATTAACAAAGTTGTTTTGTTACACTATTGGAAGATAAGATTTAGAATTTAAGTCTAATTTTTGTTTCTTAGATAAATCTTGTAGCTCCATGAACTCCCTTACATAAATGCATACCTTCAACCCTTACCACCCACACCTCTTAGAGGGTGAAGGTGCCCATTTGTGCGTTGTGCATTTCCTAGGAGGTGTGGGTGGTAGGTGGTGGAGTATGAGAAATGGAAAATTGCATTGTGCATACAATGCACACAAATGTATTTTATCAATATCTACATCAAGAAAGGCACATTGCTATTATAAGAATGTTGAAATTATATGTTATGCCAAATGGAAAAGATTGTGTTAATTTGTTGTATATTTGTACTAACCTTGGATGCCAAGGATAGGTGTGCACCTAGTCACTTTTTTATTTCACTTGGTACTTGAGAAATATCAAGTTCAAATGAATTTATGATATTTGATACAGAACCACATACGTTTTGTTTGAAAAATGAACTTTATTTGTATTATAACTTCCATTTAATCAAAAACTAATTATAATGTTATTGAACCACAAATTTCTATTTTCCGAGGCATTGCCTCATTCATCACATTGTAGAACCATTGATGTTCTAATGCTCCATCATTGGTAGTATGCATAAGGGATCCCTATTTTATGTATGTGTAGGGCATAGCATCAACGTAATATCATGAGTCCATCCATACAAATAATGCCAATTCAACTGTTTCATACCACCCTAATAACCCTAATACCATGCCTGCTTAAAAACCCCATTGCTCAAAGCAAAAGTAGACACTATTCAACTATTTCCTTTTGTTTTGGAGGTGTTTAGCATTGAATTACAAACAGCCTCATGAAAAATCATTTTTTTATAATTGCATTAGCATGATAAAGCGTATATATTTCCTATATTAAGTTGATGATAATTTTAGTATTTTCCATATAGCCAATAGGATATCTTAACTATTACTGAAATCCATTTAATATTGATCCCATTGGAAAAATAGATATTGTGTTTCATTGAAAACTAAAACTGTCAACTTATTGAATGCAAGTAGTTTAGAATATGTCAGTTTAGAATATGTCCAAATATGAATAGTTTGAAAAATGTCTTTGTTTCTTTTTTTCAAGTTTGTGCCAAATGATTTTAAATTTGAATCTATAAGATGTTATATGAGATTTTTTTTGAGTTGTTAAAACATTTTTTCCGAGTTACAAAACACAAAGAAAACCCCCAGTACTTCCCCTCATTTCAAGAATGGTATCTAGAGTAAACCTTAGATTCCTCAGGACACAAAGTCCAATCAACAACTAGGCTAGAAGCTATTACAATAATATATGTATTATAAGCTCAACATGTGACTTGTGAAACTTATCCTGAGTAGGTAGGATAACAATCACTCCTAATGACACAAGATAAACCCAATTGACATGAAATTGTTAAATTTAGAAGTGAAGTTGCAAAAATGAAATGCTCTAGAATTGTCATTTGCAAAATCCAATTGATTCTCAAACTTAATTGTGGCATTTCGAAATTATCCTCAATCCTCATTTGGGATATTCATGAATGTCCTCCTAGCACCATTTGCAAGATTTACCTACCTACATCCTTCATTGGTGAGATCTAAATGAACCACAAGCCCTTAATTGAAGGTCTTAAAAAAATTGTGACCTTTCATTAATGATACTCAAGAGCAACATACAAACCTCCCAACTGTGTTATGGTATCACATTTCATGCTTTTTTTTCTTTTATTTGTTTGAAATGAGATTCAAAATTGCATTTTTTGTAAATTGTAAAGTAGAATTCATATATATATATATATAATATATATAAATTCAAATTCAAATTTTAATACTCACATAATCCAAAAAAATTGAACCCATAATATTGTCTCACCAAACTTTTGAACCCTAAGCAATACTTAGAAAGTTTTAAGAAAAATCGCTACAAAGATTAAGAAAGTTCATGGGTGCTAAATTTTAAATTGTAACATAGAGAGGGACAGATGCAAGACATCATATAACCCCTTCTTTGTTCACATGACTAAAGTACCAAATATTAAATTATTTGCATATAATATTATAAAGGATTTGTTATGAAGTTCAAATTTCAAATCAAAATAGGTTTACAAACATCAACATCTAGGGAAGAAAAACAACTAGAGGTTTATAAACATCAACATCTAAAGAAAAAAAACTAAAATAAGGATGATGCTTTCAAAGACCAAATATATCAAGAGTCTGCAACTTCTACCTAAATTTCATATACAAAATAACTATATGCAAATCTGGATATAATGTTCAAATTTCAAATGAAAAGATTTACAAAAATCAACATCCAAGGAAAAATAAGCAACTAGAATAAGAAAGATGCTTCAAAACCCAAATGCATCCAAAATCTGCAAATTTTACCCAAATTTCATATACACAATAATTATTTGCAAATTTTCACAATCAAATCTTTATACTATGAAGGATTTTATTTAAATACATAAGAATACTTGATTTAAATGCATAAGAATACGCACATGTAGAATTTTGGGTCAGATAAATGGACCACTAAGTAACTATTTTTGCCCTGGTATTGAGAAAAGCAAAATGCTATTGCCACCTGGTGAGAGTATGCCACATGGACAACTCATAAAATAAATATCATAAAAAGAAATGCTAAGATAGAAAACAAATAACACAAGCAACAAAAAAATCTATATCTAAATTATTTTTACTTCTCAGCAATAATAAATCCAAAATTTATATATATATATATACCGCCACAACGAATTATAGCAGCTTGAAACTGAAGCTTTATATTGGGATTACTTCATTTTTTCAACCATTTCATCCATTTAAAAAATTACTAAACATTTATCTTTCCACATAATGTTTTGGTTTATATAACCAGGACAGCTCCATTGACTTCATTTGGAAACAAGGAAGATGAGTAATCCCACGAAGCTTCTTTATGTCTAGTGGTTTTCGACAGAAACATCGTATTCTAAACATTAATGCTTAGTGTAACAATCTTGTAAATTAGCTCTATTGTTCAAAATCAAACATAAAAATCACTAGAAGTAAGTAGTCATAGAGGACATTTGAAAATGGTTTGCACAAATTTCAAGAGCAAAAGGAATTCTGGATCTTGAATAGTCAAGAGTAAAAGTGAGTAGAACTTTTTAACAGTGTAACAATCTTGTAAATTAACTCTATTGTTCAAAATCAAACATAAAAATCACTAGTAGTAAGTAGTCATAGAGGACATTTGAAAATGGTTTGCACAAATTTCAAGAGCAAAAGGAATTCTGGATCTTGAATAGTCAAGAGTAAAAGTGAGTAGAACTTTTTAACAGTGTATAATATGCTGAATAGTGTATAATATGCTGGAAACTTATTGTAATGGTATTTGAATTTTCTTTCTACTGTTGCAACAACAATAGCTAAAGAAGGTTGAGAGTTAAACATTGTGCTATAGAATGCACCAGCCTAGATCCATCCTTAACATGGACTTAACAAATGCCAAGAGAGACTGAATAACTTGAAATGCAAATGTTTACTCAAATTTTTGTACTCTAAAAAAATATGCACCTCCCAGGATTTAATGCACCTTCGGATTTAATTCTTTGTTAATTGATAAATGTGGAGTTTAAACGGGCATAGGCTTCTTTATTATTTGAATCAGGCAGATAATCTCATTTTTTTTATAACTATTATATTTGGGCAATGTACGTTGATGTCAACACTCGTTATGTTACACACCTCCCCATACTGGGCTATATAAAGACTCTGAACAAACAGACTTCCATCTCTAACTGAGATATTTCATCCTTGATTGCAGATGCACCAATCTAATTTTCAACCAAAACACTTTTTAAAAATCTTTTTTACTCAGGGAATTCAAAAGATAGTTGACCAGTGTATTCATATTGGATTTAATGACACCGAGAACTTCCAATCATAGCCTCCAACTAACTAATCTCGCCGTATAGGACTGAAATTCGGATAATGTTGCTAAGCCGTATCGTAAAGAGTAACCGCATATACAAGCCTTTCTCCTGTGCATCAAAATATAGTTAAAACATTTCATATCGTAAAGAGTAACCGCATATACAAGCGTTTCTCCTGTGCATCAAAATATAGCCAAAAGATTTGATATAAAAAGTACGAGTATTCAAAACTCCACATAAATGTAAAAACCTCTATTTCAGAATTAGGTGGAATTACCAGATAGGACTGAATCAGCGGGAAATATTCACTTCATTTCATTTCCCTTCACTACTGTAATTAATGGACAATTGGCAGTATGCCACTGGTTTACATCGAATTCTGATTTATTTATTCCGACTGCTGGAGCACTACATGAATAAAGAATTCCTGTAGCCTATCGATTGTGAAAATTAACAATGGAAAAAATGACAGGGGAATGCCCCCTCTTCAGGCTTTAGGAAGAACAAATAAAGAACAAATTAACACTATTCTACAGTGTGCCCTGTTGTGTCAGCTGTTATGCTCTTCCCCACAACAACTCTATCTTAAAACAAACGAGCTATCACGGGAAATCAAATATATGGCAACCCCCTTCTTTTGTGAATTTATCTTTGTCTATGCATTCTACTTGAGACTGGAGCACTAAAAATCTTGACCCTACTGAGGAATCCTCTGTAGAAGACTCCTTAGTAGCAGTAGTATATTGAACATGCTGTATACAGCGTATGCAGATAACAAGCTGAATGTCTGCCGGGAGATTTGGGACAGAATAGCAGCTATGGTTCATCAAATCCGTGTATCAGATGCAGGGGTTGATCCATGGCAGAAAAAATGTCCTAACCTTTTTTGTGTTAGTTACCCTGAATATTTCATTTTACTGTCAGCTTTACATCCATAACAATTGTCATGCTATGATACAGTTGCCTCCAAAATGTCACCTCCACATTATGCCGACTCAACAGGAAGAGATGGACCTTTGATTTTCAGTCTAACTTTTAGAGAACCTCCTTTTCTTTGATTACTCTGCACATCTGTAACTTTACTCACAGCATTTTGGCCTATGTTACTGCTGCCCGTGGGAGTGCTCCCAAATGTGCTCTCCATTGAATTTTCTAGCTTGTGGCATTCAGTTTCTGGTAACGTTCTGTTTGAATCTCTGTAGCCCTGCAAAAACAGTTCTTATTAGTTGGTCTAGTCTAACAGGCATGTTAATACCCAAAAAAATAAGCATGTGTTGCACATACAGACACGTGGCATGTCTGTGTAATTGAATTGTATACACGTGCACAATCATTAAGGCAATGCAGAAAAATAATAGTTGAAGTAAGATACAAGGTAGTTTGAGGATGCTCCTAATACCTGTATACAGAACAAGAAAAAGGCATCTCAAATTTATGTCTAAATCAAAATGGATATCAGTGGCAATCCAACAACAAAGTTATAAAACTACATCACACAAAACGTATGTATGTGGTCTGGTCGATAATAACATAGTGGGTCCTTAAATGACAAAAATTTGAACATTGAATTCCATGTACAAAAAGATATAACTAAGAAAACACTAAAGCTCAGTCAGATCATGTTCTGTTAAAAACAATCTGAGCGCATGGATGAGATTTTGCTGTATGATTGATTCTAGGGCCACAGCCTATCATCTACCCTCACAGCGATAGATTTCATAATACCCTATCCAAATCATAAGCCTAGGCAGTGTTCTGTAGCAGAGGCTCTCTAAGAATGCCAACTCGGGCTATGCAGAGGGCCAACTAGTAACTTCGTATATCAAAAAAAAAATCTGGTAAATTGTCAAGTACCATATTAGCTCAAGGGACATTTCTGCTAGACTGTAAGACCAGGAAGGAAGAAACTCCACAATAAGGTGTTAGGGTCAGACAAAGGAAACGCATGTTCATGATTATGGTGGTGATATTTGAAAAGATGCATTTCCTTTTTGTTTATGAAAAAGGAGTCATACATTATAGAAAACCAATAACGTGCAGAATTGAGTGGCAGAAATTTGCTTCACCTCCCCAACCAGGCCATTGGTAACTCATGTCAAACATTCCAGTAAATGTTGAAGTATGATAGAAGCTCAAGGGACGTTTCTGCCAAACTACAACACCAAGAGATGATGTTGACTGGTTTGAGAGGAAGGAAATTCAACAATAAAGTGCTAGTGGCAACTCAAGGAGGGAGAAAGAGACCATAATAACGTAGTGGTATTTAAAGGATCCAATTTTTTTATTAAGAAAATTATGCCTACTTCATATAAAACCAATAATATACAAAATTAGGTGAGTGGCAAAAATTTGCTGGCCCTCCCCACCTAGGCAAACAGGGCAAGCATCTCTAAGCTCAAGGGACATTTCTGCTAAATTGTAAGACCAAGAGGATGATATCAGCAGGTTAAGGAAGGAAATTCAATGAAGTGTTAGTTTCAGTCGAAGGAGGGAGCGCGAAGTCCATGAATGTGGTGCTATGTCAAGAGACACAATTTTTTGTTAATGAAAATCGAGTCATTTACTATACACGAACAATGAAGTGCAGAATAAGAGACTAGCAGAAATGTGCTTCCCCTCCCCACCAGGGAATTAGTAGCTCATATGTCAAAAAGAATTCAGTAAATAGTGAAGAACCAAGGAAGCTCAAGGGATTCTTCTGCCAAACTGCAAGACCAAGAGAATGATATTGACTGGTGGAAGAAAAGTTTTGCAGTGAAGTGTTAGCAGCCACTCAAACAGGGAGAGTTCCTCAAATAAAGTGATAAGATTTCAAGGGGTCCAATCTTCTTATTATGAAACATGAATCTTGTTACCCACCCAAGTGGTTAACCCCTAGGAGAATTAATTTATCCTATTTGATCAGACTTCCAGCCAGCAGCCCTATGGATGATTCACATATAGCTATGCCTCAAAGCTCTCCACATATTGTCTCAGTCAGTGCTATTCATCCATCTAACATACTTCTCAAAGGAAGCTAGGTAGACTAACCATTTTTCTAATCATGTGCTTGCATTTAATGTTAATAGCATTATAAACTGAATCATAGGTTTAGCTGGATGATTGACCACTCTTGATTGTATTGTTCCAACTTTCCATGCTTCATCTAGGAGGTTATCCCTTGCCCCTAGTCCAGTATGACATTCCATGAGGCCTTTCCACTTGTCAGGAAGGGCACAAATAGGAGGCGCTTATTGATATAGCGTGCCCAGGGTAATCCAGACTTGTCACTTTCCATCAGTCCCTTGTATCCACCTCCGTTCTTTCAGTTTATGATCATTTATCACCAAAACCTGCACCCTTTATCCTCATCTTTGAGTAGGGGCCCAGAAACTTTGTCCTCAAAAAGTTGAAGCAGCTGAAAGAAGATGAAAACATTTATAGCCAAAAAAAATAAAGGATAAAATGCAAAAGATGGTTGAGACAACTAAAGTGCATGGACAAAAGCCTAGCGTGAGCTCTACCTCCCCCGCCACCCCTCATTACCCATCACCCAGTTCCTATCATTTCATGTTCTATCAGAATAAAAGTAACTTATGAATGAACACTAAACCACTACATCTTTAAGGGGGATTGGAGAGTATCAGGCAAGCTGGTTACCCAAGCTATGCCAGAAAAATAAGAAAATCACTGAATAAAAGGCAGAACAGAGAGGTGGCAAAAATAAGCCAAGGAAAAGGGTAACTCAAACCCCCATTGATTGCTACCTCTTCATATCATTACACTCAAGATGTTGAACCTCATACAATTAGTACCAAGGCAGTGGCATCTTCACCATTCCATGTCCACCTTTATCACATGCACCTATAGATTGATGTGTCTTCTTAGGAACTGCCCTTCCCCTTGGGGTTGGAAGCACCTAATAGGACTATTGAATAGCCATCCCAAAAATAGGTGTGGTAACTTGCTTACAAATCAACAGCTAGAAAGACATTTGAAGGCAAGTCTTCTGTGAGGTATTTTGATGCCCCTAGCATTAAATATGGTCCATAATGATACTTTTATGGTTTCTTTACCTCACGATGTTGATCTCACTTGATCTTGAGGGTATGTCTCAAGCAGTTTCTCCCAGACCCATTGGATATCCCTTGAGGGATGTCTGACATGTCTACAGCGCATTGGAAATGACATCTAACCCAGTCATGAGAGCACTTATTACCTTGCAACCACAACATTGGCCCCCCTCCCGCCCCCCAACAGAGATGAGCATTGGCCTTCAAGGAGCCCTCACATGGATGTATGACATCTTCTACACCTCCCAATGCTGAAACGCCGAGTACAGAGGCTGAGACATTGCCAGGATTGTTTATGTGCCACAAAGGACCCATGACACCCCCAGGTTAGCCTTGCACCTTCTTGATGGGTGTTGCCTTGTTCCTAAGCTCAAATGAGGATGATGATGATGACTTAAGATGCTTTGGGAGAGCTGGTACACCCCTTCTTGGTGATGTCAATGCCCTAGGTTTGCAATGTCACCCCTGCAAACCCTAGAGTGATGACATGTACCCTCTTAATGATGACATGTGGTGACATGTGGCTTCAGCAGTTGTGGCTTGATGATGCACCTTTTCATGGTGTGATGAGATGACTTGGAGTGCGGCACTCTTGGACCATTGCTAGCACCTTGCTTGACAGAGACACTTTGTGAGGATGACGTCATGTTGGAGAGCCCTATTCCCACACGCATTGAGTGAAAAGGGGCAATTTTCTTATATTTTATCATTTTGGGAGACATCTTATGGGTTGTTATATGACCTTTTTGAACTTCTGAACACTGAAACTCATGATTTAGGGCTTCCCCACCTAGGCAAGGAGGCAAGAATCTCTATCTAAGCTTCTATGTAAGCTAATGCGAAATGTTTTCCAAGAAGATGGAGCTTAACACTATACTACTGTCGAAGTCATCAGTGATCGACAAAATGAATAACATCTATATTATAAAAATCTTACTTAAAAAACACAAAAGGCTTCCCTACAACTCACCGACAATCGGAAAAGTATCTATCTACAACAGGGAACAAATCAAAACTCTGAGCCACCTTTTGACATAACCACAGGTCATCAAAAAGGGCTCCTCCCCAATGAACATATCTAAAAAACACATCAGGTTATATTTATTGAATCTTGTTCCACAAGTATACTGCAAACTTCCACTCTCAGATATGTTAGGATATCCTATTTTATCTAGTGAAATTATGTTTGAAGGCCGGTACTTGATAGAAAATCAAGCATACCTTGAGTTTGAAAGGACACAGGCTGATCCAAATTTACTGGATTCTGCGAAGACATCTAGTTTCTGGGTCACTAACTTTCCACCTTATATTCAGCTTTTCTACCACATCAACTTCAGGTCTTATCCACTTACACACAGCAAATGTATCATACAAAATGATAAACAATTAAGCCACGACACTTGTGAATTCCAAACTCAGCTGCATTGCAAACCAGTCTTCAGATGTAACAGAACGCCTAATCCCACTTTTTGTGCATAGCTGCTTCAAGAGATGCCAACTACCAACAGGCTTAAGAAAAGAATATAAACATTATTCTATTTGCCAATTGCCAATTTACTGGATTCTGTGAAGACAACAAGTTTCTGGGTCAATTTACTCCCTAAGTCGCGACCTCTCCACAAGCCATAATCATTCCATGAGAGATTTCTAAAACTACCTTCCATGCCTTCCAAATTCACATTGTAAAACCAATAAGCCATGACACCTACAAATTTCAAAATCTGCTGCATTGCAAACCAGTCTACAAATGTAACGGGACCTCTAATCCCACATTTCATGCGTAGCCGTTTCAAGAGATGCCAATTAACAGGCTTAAGGAAAGAATAGAAACATCATTCTAATGGCAATTGCCAATTTACTAGATTCTGTAAGACATCTAGTTTCTGGGTCACTACCATTCCACCTCGCATTCAGTTTTCTTACATCTGCTTCAGGACTAATCCACTTATACACAGAAAATGTATCAGAGGCCATACTCATTCCAAGAATGATTTCTAAAACTACCTGTTGTGCCTTCCAAATTCATTTTAAAATCAATGAGCCATGACTCCTATGAATTCCAAAATCAGCTGCATCGCAAACCGGTCTGCAAATATAACGGGATTGCTCCCCAGCAAAAGTGGGTAACCCATTGGAGAAAAAATTTCTTCCCATTGGTCAACAAGCCAGCCAGCAGCCCTATGATGATCTACAGATAGCTTTACATCAAGCTCTCCACCTATGCTCCAGTCAGTAATCTCTCCCATCTGGCATGCTTCTCGAAAGAAGATGGGTCATCTATTGGAAGGTACACTAACCATTTCTGTAAAAATGTGCTTTCATTTATTATTTTGGGCAATGTTGCACGACTCATACTCATATAGGACTCGTCTGGCTATTGACTCAGCAACCCATATAAGACTCAAGAATAACCCGTGTAAGACTCAGCCTCCATTTTCTTCCCTCCATTTTCCCTTTCCCTCCACGTGATCTCCAAGAAAAATTAAAAGTAAAAATAAAAAAATAAAAAAATCTAATTTTGAGGGTCTCTAGGGATCTTATGTGGGTCATATGCGGTTCTTCATAGGTTCAATGCGGGTACCCGAGTTTTAAGCGGGTTTAGGCAAGTACGGGTAGAAACTGCGGGTTCTATGAGAGTGATCCATCTCGCTATAAAACCCATCAAGACCCGTGGGTACTCGCGGGTCTTATAAGAGTCATGCTACACTGGTTTTGGAGTATATTAATACTACTCACAGGCCAAGTTGGATGATTGAACACCCTTGATGGTCCCCTTGTTCCCATCGTTCACCTTGACAGTTATCCTTTCCCCCTAGTCTAGTGTGACCTCCCCTAAGGTCGTTCCTTCAGAAGGGGCACTAATAGGAGGCAATGGTAGATATAGCATGCGCAAGATAATCCATTCTTGCCACCTTCCATGTATCCCTTATTATCCACCTCAATTATTTAGGTTAATTGTCGTTGGTCATTGGGACTGTGGCAACCTATATCCTCACCTCTAAAGTCAGGACCTGAAAATTTGCCCTAAGAGGTTGATGCAATTGAAAGAAAGAAAAAGCATATGAAACCACAAATAAAGAAAATGAAAAATGCAAAATATATATGGGTGGGACATAATAAGCAAGCAGGGAAAAGCCAACCTCTACCCCCCTCATTATCCATCACTCAATTCCCTAGCATTTCATGCTCTATCAAAATAGAGGAACTCATGAATGTCCTTGTTGCCCACCAAAAGTAGGCACCCCCAAGAGAGCCTTGCTCCTATTCATCTTCTTCAACTGGCAACCAACAACCCCTGAGAGCGACCTTGTCGCTGATGTGATGTGTCGTTTTATCTCTGCTCCCTACATTATTTGCATTTTCCTCGCCCATTTGTCGAGAGAATATGTTAGAAGGTGGTCAATCCACTCCAAAAGGTATGTTTTTCATCATGCAATTAGGTGCTTATGCCTATTTTTCATTTGGGCATTTTTGGGCATAGATTATTGGGTGACTTGGAAGAAGGAAGGGCTTTGACCATGGTTTTGTTCTCTCACTTTAAATGGGGGGTTAATCTTCAATCCTAGCCCCATGGGATCTCCCCTATTAGCCTGTGGCCTTAGGAAGGGTACTACTTGGGAAACCCCAATTTTGGTAGCACGATCTCGTTTTCCTGTTCCACATTTTTCACTCCCCTCCACACCTTACAAGCCCTATTTCACCATTTCCCTTCCATGGTTCCACAGGACCATTGGCTCCACAAGGCACTAGCACACCCCCTCCCCTTGGCCACATATCTAGATCGATCCTGTAAATGTTGCCCCAGAGGTTGATGCAGCTAAAATAAAGTTAAAACCATATCATGGCCACAAACAAGAAACAAAAGAAAAGAAAATCATAAAATGCAAAAGATGGCTGAGACATTTAATATTGGATGTAGGCAAAAGCCACACATGAGCTCTACCCCTTATCATTATGGCCATCCCCCTGGTTCCTAGGGTCCAGAGTGCCCCTTACATCATTAAAGGAACCCATGCACGTTCCAACCCTTGGTAGATGATGAACTGCCATAACTAACCCCTATACATCATTCACTGCATGCTCTCATTTCTTGGAGCCCCAAGCAATAATACAAAGAAAAAATCAAGAAAAGGTTAAGGCAAATAAGCAAGGGTGGAAAAACAAAGGCTAGGGTAACTCATGCATCTACGATTACTCTCTGCTTACATCTATATACCCAATATATGGACTTCCCTTGTTATTGCTTCCTTGTACCCATGGCATTTGGCCCTAAGTCCCATTTGTCCCCCTTTGTTTCATCGTCATACATATTCCACCTAAAAATTGAAGGATGTACTAGGGACATGTCTTTCCCCTTTAGGGGCTAGGAACACCTAATAAGGTCGTTTATTAACCACTCCTACCTAGGGAGGTAAGACTATCACGTGATCAAAGCCTCAAATTTGAAAGAGAAGCCCCGTATGAAGTCTCAATTTTCCCTTGATTAACAAGCCTGGTTCACTTAAACACACAAATGATTAATGTTACCTAATGGTGAAGATGCAGCATTGGACATTATGTGCGTTTGGCAGGGGGTTTCATCATGGGTTGGGCAACTTAATTGGGGCCCAAGTCCACTAGAAGAGCATATGACACCCTACAAGTGAACCGTTGAGAACCATGGAACCCCTATCACTTGCAAAGCACTATTTCACACCATGGGCACTTTCAACACCCCCAGCAGTCTGCACTTTGCCCCACATCTCAGATGCACTTGGGACCAGTGTGCGCCAACCAGTTTAGCAGTGATCACATGGTTTCGCAGTTAATCTGAGGCCTAGATGAGGTTCGCCTCACCCCTTGGGACATGGGAGGGCTAGCACCATCCTCAAAGTCCTCAACATTAGAGCACAATCAGGCTATTCTATCACCATGAGACCCATTTTGTGCCCCAAACAAAAACAGGGGTCCACACAATGATTTGCATAGATATCTAGGGGAAAACCCCCAGAGGACAATTTTTGGAGCCCTCTTCACTCAACTTGGCACCAAGAGAGCTCAATCCATGCCTCCAAGAGGCTAACGCATGGATGACATTATCATTTCAGCCCTCTTGTTGGTGTTTTATTATGTTAGTACATTGCCTATGAGGTTGGCTTGTAACCTCAATTAGTTTTTGCCCATCATTTGACAACTAAAGGGGGCTATAGGCTAAAATTAGACTACATTAGACATGTATAAATATGTAGAAGACCTAACTTGAGTCTTTCATCATCATCACACTTGGAATTCGACCTCTTAGTGGATTTTCGCTCTTGTTTCTTCTTTGCTATAGGAGATCTATTGAATACATTTTGATATTTTGATGTTATTTTTTATTGTCTTTGGAGCTACTTCTTTGGATAATGGATGGATATACTACATGTTATCTTGTAAGTACCTCTTGTTGATGATTATCATTTTGAATTTGTCTAATGTATGGAATTGTTGCTTCTAGATTATGCTTGATTGTGCCCTAATTTGTTGAAATAAATTTTAAAGGCTATCTAGTTGAGAATTGTGTATGTTACTCGTTGTATAACATGTAATGAATGTTCCTAGTGGAGGAAATTTTTAATTTCTCCATCAAACTCCATTTTCTTTTGGAGTGTGTAAATGTTAAAAGGTGATACCTAGGGCGTCAATTTTTAGCCTCCTTATAATGGATATAGCTTATGTATCTCATCCTTGACTCCATATGCCTAGAGGACAAGGCACTAGTCCAAGTCATGATTGATCAATCATAAATTTTCTCCAGAATTTTATCTCCTTAAAATCGGTCCTCTTAAGGCTAGGGCGAAAATCTAGGGCTTGCATCGAAATTTTAGGGAGGAGGTTTTTTGTTGATTTGAGAACCTAAACATCAAGCTTAAGGTCTAGGCTACCTAACCTCCAAGTTTGGTGGGAATCCACTCAAATTTCATCCATAAAATCTCTTGCCCTAGGTGTTGCTCCAAGAGGGAAACCCTAGTCTCTTTTCCCCTCAACTTGAGGACTTTCTTGAGGGTCGTATGAGCTTAGTACTTGGTAAAGTATATCAAAAGAAGGCCTTGATCTTGGGAGCATCTCAATCCATACAAAATCATGAGACCTTAGATCTCGTGCCTCTTTTTCCCAAGTCTCTTATAGGAAGCGAAGTGCCTTTTGAAGCCTTATATCATAACTTTGAGCATTCCTTGAGAGGTCTTAGTCCATCACCTTGCACCTTAAACCCTAGAATACGTATCATAAATGATCATAAATCTTACCAGGACTCCTCCCATCGGTGAAAGTCCGTAAAGAGCGGGGTTTTGGTTGAGGTGACATTTGGCCTCTACCCCATTGTCAGCACTTTATCTAGCTTTTGTCTTGTAAGGTTTCACTCTCCAAGGCCTGCTAGATTTTGTGGTAACAGTCCCAACCCCAATGAACGATAAGTTGCTACATTTTTAAGGGGTATTGGAAAAGCATAAATCAAGCTTAGGTCTCCTAAGTTATGCAAAAAGGAAAGATAAATCATTGACATAAAAGGTGCACCAAAAGGGTGAAAAAAGCACACTGAGGAAAGGGATAACTCATGCCTCCATGATTGCTCCCTTTTCTCATTATAACACTTAGAGATGTTGGACCTCCTTCAGTTGGTACCATGGCTATGGCCATCTTCCTTGAAGCTTACCAATTCCATCAGCCACCTTTATGTTGAAGAAAGTGTAACTAGGTTTGGTATTTACAAATGTAATTTTGATCTTTGTACTTGTCAAGAAAAACAAATATTATTTTTGTAAATTATAAGAATGAGTTTCTTGCTCATTTCATAGGTCCAGGAAAGTCAAAGAGTTAAAGACATGTATAAGGAGCTCTTTTTTAGCATATATGTAATGTATATGAGTCTACCTAGTGACTAGATTAGCACTCCAAGAGAAGCATAATCCTCTTGAAGAAGGCAGCAAGCAAAACAATGAAGAGAATAGTCATGTCGACCTCAAAATATATATATAAATGTCATGTTGGCTCATATAAGAGACACAATGGTTCACTTGGTCAAGTCGGCTTAATATGGAAACATGACCACTATATATACCCAACTAGGGTCACCACAAAAGAGTAGAACAGGAACTCGCAATTTCTCTGAGATGATTTGGTTGGGTATGTTACACAGCAATTTGTCACCGTCCCTATTACCCCTTCTCCCGCACCTTGGAGGACTCATTCCGGACCTGTGAGAAGTGACATGACCTGGAAACACTTGCATTGTATTCCCCTGAGTATGAACTTCATTTGCCCTGAAGACATCTCCTGCAAAAAACCCATAAAAACAGCCCTTTTTCCATTGACGCGGTTTCACTGTGCGTCACTCGTGCCAAGGGGGGGAATCCTCCAAAGAGGGCGCGCCAGCTGGCACTCTGTCTTAGAGTCGCACTCGCGCCAGCCAAAATGGGTAGTGTTTTTAACAAACCAACAGCCGAAGATTCATCCTAACCCACTCCTGAATTGAATCTATCTTGAGTTGGTTTGGTTTGGCTTCGAATCTCCATAGAGGGGAAGTGGTTTGCCACCTCTCATGGAAGCTTCTTAGTGATAAAGCCAATCCCATGAATATTGTGGATGATCCTAACTCCTCCTCCTCTATCTATAAAAGCTTGTCCTTTTGCCTTAGGCAAGCTAGTTCCAGAGTTCCAAAGATTGATAATTGTTAAATTCATGCTGCAAGAAGCCTTCTTCATTCCCATAAGGCTAAATCTAAAGTAAGGAGATTCTTGTCTAAAGAACCAAAGAGAGAGAGGCTTGTTCCCATTCCCAACAAGCTTTGCAATACATGTGTTGTTGATCACCCAGCGAAAGGAGGATTTGACGTCAGAACTATGGTTGTATTCTTCTTTGTTTATCAATAATAGACGACTATTATTATGGTTCCACTCTTATTGTCCTTTGTAATGATGATGAGTTATATCCTTTCTGACTGATATATAGTTGCATCTATTGGATTTTATGCTTGTGTTTGTGTCGTTCTTTGCATGTGCAGGTGTCCATTCACAAAGATCGTGGGGATCGTGACCGGCTCGAGCAAAGGAACGGGAGCGTCAACTCTTCTACAAGCACTAGCGTTGGAATCCAGGTAGGCCCTCATCATTGGTCTTTTGATTTGCAATTAGGAACCTGCGTGATAGCGTTGTTTGATTGTTGCTAGACCCAATCTGGGCTAGTAGGGATCGCATCTGTCCGCAGAGGGGATTTACCTCCTCAACAGGGTACAAGATCTGCGATCCGCATTGCAGGAGGGCACCGATTCGGACTTCTCTGCAACTTTGGGTGAGGATAGAAAATTGGATTCTCTGTGACTTTTGGATGGTTGCAGGATGGGTACAGGTCTGAGATCCTCGTAGTTCGGATGGCAAAACAGTGAGACAATTTTGGATGGATGCCACAGAGGTATAGTCTCGGTATAGGTGCAATAAAGAAGGTCTTGGGTCTCTGTCTTGGCATATAGTCATGATCTCAGTATACCTTATGAATAGTCCTCATAGTGTAGGCATAATAGTCTATCAGCATACTTGACACTGTCATGTTCTTGATCATAATCCTATCAAAGACAAGGTCATGATGAAGATCTCAGAGCATTACATGAACCAAGGTCATAATGAAGAACGGTATGATGACCTCATTGATATGGTGAAGATCTCTATGAAGATGCATCAGTGATGTTCTCAGTGATGGCAGCAGTAATGAAGATCTCAGCAGTATAGTGATGATGATCTCAGCAATAACAAAGAAGAGGATTGGTGTCTTGATCTTGGAATGGCTTAGAAGGTCAAGGGTCATGGTCTTGGTATTCGTCAGTTGGAATCCCTATAAGAAGAATTATGTGTGGGTTTTCCTCTGCAAGAGGGAGAGGTTTTGGCCCTAGCAAAAAGCCAATATCTTGTGTTCTATCCTCTTTGTTTTTGGTAACTATTTGATGAATATAAGAAGACACACTCTGATAAGAACAAGTGAAGATTATGCTAAGAATAAAAATTAAAATACCTCACAAGTAGTTATCATGCTAGAAGAATCACATTAACTACACTTGCCCTAGATTCTTCAACACTTTATCACTTGCATCTATGGATTGATGAGTCTACTTGTAAAATGTCCTTCCCCTTGGGGTCTAGAAACACCCAATAGGGCTAATGGCATAATCATCCCTTGCTTAAAAATCCTAACCCTCGCCTACAAATCCTAAGCTAGAGAGACATTTGAAGGCAAGGTTTGAGTGAACTAATTTTGTGCCCCCAACATTGAATATGGTCCATTATGATACTTAAATGTTTTTTTTCTCTAATGGTGTTGATCTCACTTGATCTTGAGAGTACGCTTTAGGTGGTTCATTACACATGCAACAAAGATCCCTTGAGGGATGGTTTGACATCTTTCCAACACCATTCAAAGGACATCTAGCCCAGTTTTGTGAGAAAATGTGACTTTGCAGCCCCAACATGGTCATCCTAAGTTGAATGTTTGTCTTTGAGCAACCTCCACAAGATTGTATACCCCTTGCTACACCTCCACATGCTAACACGTTGAGCCAAGAAACCAAGGCATTGGCTTGATTGAATCTACACAAATGGGCAGACAACACCCCCAAGTTGGCCTTGACCCTATTTGTTGGACGTTTTCTTGTTCCAAATCCAAAACAATGATGGAGACCATTGAGATGGTTTGGAAGGGTTACCACACTCGTTTTTATCAGAACCAGGCTGGTCATCAAACTAGTAGACCAATACCGGTAAAAAAACTGGACCAAAAAGCTGGTTAGCCAAAAACACAAAATATTCAAATTTTAAAGAAAAACACATAGCTTCATGTGCATCCATATGAATCCAAACCATTTATACACAAATCAGGAAAAATTCTTATTTATAGAGCATGTAAGGGTGCACATAACCAAAATAACATCAAGTGTAATCCATCTTTAAACCGAAAATAAATCAAAAAACAAGCCCTAGATGGCCTTTAGCATCCAAAAAAAATTATGCTACAACAAATACCTACATATCATCAAAATATTTCCCTATATTGAGATCTTCAATGTTCATCATGAATATCACCCTCTACGCTTTAAAATAAGTTTAAAATGCTTAGCATGTCAATTCAAGATTTTGATTAAGTGATGGGAACATTTTTAGTAGGATCATGATAGAGGAGTTCAACAATCAATGTCATTATCTTCAAGGTACATAGAGGGCTTGGTGCTCTTGATTAAATACTACTTCCATACCTTCGTACATGACAAAATCCAATGGAAACATTGCAATCCCCCCCCCCCCCCCAATCCTAAAATCCTGAAAAAATTTTAAGTCCGCTAGATTTTGAGTGAGATCTAAAATTCTACTCTCTACATAGGAAATCCAATGAGGTTGGAACCACTCTCAAACATCTTGAGTCATTTCATGGTAATGTTAAAAATTTAAAGGATGAAAATTAAAGATAAAGGAGCAAGTCACTTTTACTTTAAGAATTTAACATTACCATGAATTGCATAACAATAGTAGAGCCATAGGCTTGAATATTAGGCACCTTTTGTGGACTAGTACCCAGCTAAGACAAAAAAAAAAAAGCAAAATAGACCCCACGTGCGTACATTACTAGGTGAAAATGGCAAGTTCAATATTGAACCAGTCGGTTCCGTTACAAAACTAGCCGAACCGGCCAAAAACAGTTCAAGAGGCCAGTCTGAACCAATTTTCCCCTCCAACCGATCAGACCAGTTCAGTCTAATTTTGATAACATTGACCACACCATACCTATATACCAATGCTTTCTCCTTGATGATGACACCATGGTGGAGGAAATGTTACATGGAGATGTACCCATGCACTTAGATGATATACCTTAAGTAAGGAGCACTCTTGGACCCACTTTGTCACTTGCTTGATGGAGATGTTCATTCTAGGAGGATGACATCATGTTTGAGAGCATGTATTCCCACGTGTGGGAGATTTATGATGTATTTTTTATGTTTTACAACTATATTAAGGTCGGCTTGTGGTCTTTGGGCCTAATTGAACACTCCAAGCAAACTACTAGGGATTTTGTTGTAAATTTGTGAAAAGTGACTTGGTTGCCTCATATAACTAGAATGAAGTCACTTTCATTTTATCATCATCACATTTCATTCACTTCTTGTCTCTAAAAGGAGTGCACGCTAGCTCTCTTGGTCACAATGGATATTTAGTGGAGCGAATTGTCTTGGGAAGAAGATTTTTGCATGGAAAAACCTTTTTTGAGATTGATGAAATGACTCTTAATGGAACTTATTTTATCCCATTTTGCATGCTATTTTTCTGAATATTAAAAAGAGCAATGTCTTTCTTGAAATCTCGATCTTTTCTTGGTTATGCAAAATTTGCCTTTCAAGATTCCATCAAAGGAACTTGGTGCATACATCATTTGGCCTTAAATCTCCCACATATAGACGTCACTAGTATTACTAAGAGAAGAATTTTGATCTTCCAAACCCTTCATCCAAGGCCCTCTATCATT
Organism: Pinus taeda; assembly: GCA_000404065.3. Classification (NCBI taxonomy): domain Eukaryota; kingdom Viridiplantae; phylum Streptophyta; class Pinopsida; order Pinales; family Pinaceae; genus Pinus; species Pinus taeda. The sequence goes on along the minus strand of APFE030260716.1, from coordinate 213,431 downwards.
AACCTTGCCCTAATTGAATCCATTTCCCAATCGAGTAAAGGCACCAATCTAGTAGTGGCGACCATTTTAAATTCTTACACCTTTTTCCTAATTTCTTGGTAACTAAGGTTAGGATTTTGTTTTAATTTGCGTTTTATGGTAATTTGCTTCTGTCATTATCCTATTGATAGAAGTTGCATTTAATAATTAAAAGAGAAAAATCTAGCATTAAATGCATTAGCACCCAAAAGTAGGGCTGACATCTAGACTTTTCTTTTTGTTTATGTGTATCAAACCATTAAAAACCATAAAGTCTCCTTATCCCTTGCTTACCTCTTGATAGCCTTTTGATCCTTTGTTGAATCTGTCACCTATTTCCTTCTTGTTATAAGATGTTGCATGTTGTAAAAATGCATATCATAAAAGCCCTAGTTTCTAATAGATTTCTTCTAGCCCATAACCATTAGACCTTTGACACCCTTGAGCCCTTGTTTGCTGAAGACCTTAGAGATTCATTTGCCTTGGGTAATTAACCTCTAAGCCTTGTTAGGAAAGCATCCCTTCTGGAAATAATATACACCACAAAACAACAAGAGAGAGGCAATTGAGGTAACAGTAGTGGCTAATCTCACTGTTGCCATAAGACCTAGGCTGCCTAGTGAGGGTTTGCACTAGGCCTGCTAGATTTTGCGGTAACAGGGACAACTAAACCCATCATTTTGTGTAGCCATTTCAAGAGATGCCAATTACCAACAGGCTTAAGGAAAAAATAAAAACATCATTCTAATTGCCAACTGCCATTTTAATTTTTACTGTATTCTGTGAAGATATCTATCTTCTGAGTCACTAACTTTCCAACCACATTCAGTTTTTCTACCACATCAGCTTCAAGTTTAATTCACTCCTACAGAGTAAGTGTATCATAGAAAATTATAACCTTGGCTCTCACAATTAAGCCACACTTGTTCTCTCCATACAAAGCCTTAACTTCACCTAGTTACTTTGAAGTTTAAAATTTTGAATCTATCAACTGGCTCAGCAAAACAGAATAGATCCAAGTTGCTTTCAGAAAGAAAAGATAATTTTATTAATGTCCAATGAATGACCACAAAAGTAGGTCAGTGAGACTAAAAGAGTACATCCAGTGTAGGTACAAAGTGGGAATGTGAAAGCAACACTTAGATAACACTGAAAGTAGAAAAAGATAAAAAGCTAAGAGTCTAGCTTTGTACTTCCTCTGAAGGACCAGTTTCCTAGAGTTATTTTTCCAGGAGTACCAATCATCGATGTCTACACCCCATGCCAATGGCTCATGTCTTTCTACACAACTCCTTTAACAACATAAGGATCATGCCCAACACACCAGCTAGTATTTTGAAGCATCAGACTCTAAAACTCCCTTTATTGCAACCTCTCCAGAAGCCATATTCATTACACAAGAGATTTCTAAAACTACCCGCCATGCCTTTCAAATTCATTTCCAAATCAATGAGCCATGACATCTATGAATTCCAAAATCAGCTGCATTGAAAACTTATCTGAAAATGTAACATTCCATGAGAGATTTCTAAAACCTGCCATGCTTTCCAAATTCATTTTAAAATCAATGAGCCATGCCACCTATGAATTCCAAAATCAGCTGCATTGCAAACTAGTCTGCAAATGTAACAGGACCCCTAATCCCACTTTTGCGTATAGAAGTTTCAAGAGATGCCAATTACCAACAGGCTTACGGAAACAATAAAACCATCATTCCAGTCACCAAAACCTATCATATGATGGAGGAGGGCAGCTTCTGTAATAAGCATGTTTATCAGAAGCATGTGTATGGAAATGGACAGGGTGTTGGGTGCAACACATTTTATAAATTTTAGAATTTGACGATTCCGCAAATCACAAGCTTCTAAAAATATTTCTATCTATGGATTCAATTATACACCATTTTACTATTTAGAGAGATCTATAATAGTCTTTGTTTTGTTTTTGAGTATGATCTTGGATTATCTATTTCAATTTCATCTTCTTAAAATTTCGCTCTGCTTTTAGATTGAAATTATTATAGGTATGTCCTGCAGACTAGCCTGGCCCAGGGTTTGTCATAGTGAGGATTTTTTCAGAAAACCAATTCTGTCCTATTTCCAGAAACCCCAGATCCAAAACAGGTAAATGTGGTAGTTCAGTAAGTACATTGGCCAGATCTTTTAACTCAGGTAATAACAATTAAAACATCAGTGGGCTTCATCCTTCTAATTGCACTTCCATGATGCAGAATAGAAAGAGCATGGCAAGTTCAACTTTTGGAGTCAGAAACGCACAGCGACATGATCCTTGCATGATTCAATAGAAACATAGATGTTGAAGAAAAGGAAAGTAAGAGTAAAGGAAGTGTTAATGTGGAAGCTGGAACATAAACCCACCATAGGGATATGCCAAAGAAAAATCACCATCAGATTGGAAAAGCTTTTGGTACAGATAATTCCCCAAAAGGTACCCTTGCTTCAAAATTACTATCATGTGGGATTATTCACAACATAACACACATTGTACGAAACCAGCCAGTTCGGTACCAAACCAGCCTTTTCTGGTCCACGACACTGGTTCAGACCAGTTTCCCCTCGAAAGTGATCAGACTGGCTGGTTCAGTCCAGTACAGTCCGGTTCTGATAATACAGCACTGAAGAGAGAAATTTGCAATAATAGGAAATATAACCCCAAAGTAGTAGCACCAGTGATGATCATAAGGGCACTAAATAGAGATTCACCAAGCACAAAAAGGAAATTAACCCATGAACAATATAAAATGCCAAATATATAAGTTCCCTTCTGAAAAATCACCTTCATAGAGATTGATGCCTGTACGGCTAAAGAATGATCAAGCACAACAAGAGAATGCAAAAGTCTCTTGAGTGTGTATCTATACACAAATCAAAAGTTAAAGTATCCTCCCCAAAAGGGGTTATGGACCTGTTGCCCCTTCAAGGTAACTACCTTGGAGATGCACCCTACCAAGTATGATGTTGCTGCATGTACAAGGTTCCTGTTCTAGTTCCTCAGATCTAGACCTTCTTCTCTCCTCCAATCCATCATACACCTGTGCTTCAGATTTATTCTGAATTGATAAATCAAATACTGCTTCCCAGTCACTTTGTTTCATATGTTTTAATAGACACTATTCCATGGTCATTTCTTCCGTTCATTATGATTCCATGTGTGGTTTCCTAGCTTAAAGTGGCCTTCATGATTCTAACTAGTTTGTAAAGTGTGCTGCAGCATAGATGTGAAATGTTATTATCTATATCTAAGTAAAAGTATTACCTTCTTGCCTAATCTAACCATGGGGGAACATAATCGTTCTCAAACAAATATATCTTGGCCTAGGCCACTAGGTTCTACTAGGTATCAAGGTAGGTAACTTAATCATGCCACCTCCATACTAGACGCTTTATATAATTTCCCTTACATCTTCATCTCATTCATACAAAATTTGCATTCCCCAACTTATGAATAACATATCAAATGTCACCAAAAGGGGTTCAAATGAAGAATTCAAGAAGAAGTTCATGCAAACATCAGCCAAAATAAGCCAAAATGAAAAGGCTGAGAGGTAAATGTTGAATATTGTAGCTATGGTCAGTCTTCCTAATTAATATTTTTAGCCCTTGAATTACATAAGATATGTTCTTCATGTCATTTTTATTTTAGCCCTCCAAATATAATTAATATAAGACATGTTCTTCATGTCAGTTGCAAAAGAGAAAAAATTGAATTTGAAAAAGTTGAATTCTCAATTTTTGGCTCCAAATGACAAGTCAGCCCTCCAAAAGAATGAAGTCAACCCCAGTGAAGGGACACACCCATTCGGACACTTGAAATGCTTATATATAGGCCATTTGTTCTCCACAAGGCATGAATTCGAGTCACTTCTAAGCAAGAATTTGGATCATCTGAGGCACTGTTCTGCTCCAGATAAGGATGAATTTCTAAGATGTCATAAGGACAAATTTCTGAAATGGCAGCAGGACAAATATATGAGATGACAGCAGGGCCAAATCTCTGTAAAAAGCAGCAGACCAAATTTTGAGGCAGACTGACCAGGCCGAATTGTTTGGGCAGCAGAATGACTTGTCTAGAGGGCAGTTTGACCAGGTGTGACCAGAGCTAAATTACTAGTCAGTTTGACTTCATGCTTGGCTTGAAGAATTGGATGTATCTCTATTGAAATGAATAATTACTCTAAGGAAAAGGTTGCTAGGCTTTTCCCCCATGTGGAGTTTCCCAAGGTAAATGCTTGTGTCTTTTGTTTGGTTGTCTCTTTATGATTCTACTGTTCTACTGTTGAAGATTTTATGTGTAATTGCTTAATGATAAATGTGAATATAAGTGAACTTAAATGAATATCATTAGAAGTAATTATCAGTCAAGAAGGCTATCAAAAATCAACAGTAAAAAACATAGAAAGAAAAACAAAAGAAGTCCCACTACTTCAATAAAAGGCCCGCCCCCTAAAATCGTAGAGCTAAATGCCAATCTAAAAAAAGGACTAAGAAATTAAAGAAAAACATCAAAAAGGGGAAGACAAAGGTACCAAAGTAGTTAAACAATGGATAAAAACGGCTCCCCCTCAAAGGTTTGCAACAATAAATGAATATTCCTAGCCAAAAAGGCTAGTGGGACTAGATATAGACTCAACACTTCATGACTTTGGGAGCTATTGCATAGGTTTTTCCTACTCCCCTTCCATAAATTATAAAACGCATATATACTTTAACTTAGAAACTTAAGAAGATACCTTCTATCATACTTTAAAGACACATGTAATGAAATTGTACAATCATGGCTTACTTAGGAAAATTGTTAAGACTAGCTCATGTTATTTTTGCTAACCTAGATTCTCTATGTTGTCACACCTCATATCTTGTTTAGAGTTTAATTCATCATGATAGTTTGGGGTGTTACACATCAGAATTTATAGACTACCTCAAAATCCATGATAGCATGGATGCCACATCATCATTGGGTGTCCACATCAACAAATCACATACTTGCCAACATATGTATCCAGCGTGAGCCACTTCAAGGAATATTTTCACACAAGTGGGTGGTAAGAGAAGAGTAAAAATTTTAAGTGCAGCCAGCTTTAGGACTAGGAGTAGTTACCTTCAAACAGAGTGCCCAAATTCCATCAAATCAATGCCATTAGATGCAGATCGACAATGATATTTCTGAAATGGGGTCATAATAGAAAAGCGGGTAAAATTGACCAAGTTACACTATTGCAAGCAATGTTGCACGAAATTTATCACACATTTTGACCACTTTATGTCCACACGTTTGAAAATTTGACCACAAGAATGGAGCACTCCACTGGTTTGACCCAGTGTTGATAATATCGGTATCGGCAAAATATTGGCGAGGGTCCATAAAACATCTTATCGGCAAAATATCGGCGAGCATAAAAAATCAATTTTTTCAAATTTTTAAACATAGGCAATATTTTCAAAATATGGCGATATTTCACTGATATTTTCAAAATATCGCAATATTTCGCCGATATTCTGAAAATATCGCGATATTTACTCGACAATATATCGTTTTGCCGAAAATATCGCGATATTTTCGAATATCACCAATATTATCAACACTGGTTTGACCTATTGACCACTCAAGTGTCAACTACTCCATGCGCTGAGTATATTTTTGAGCATTCCATCATCGTCAAATCAATCAGAATTTTCAGACTTCATCATCATCATGCAGCTTCAAGTCATCATGTTGTACTCCAAATTCTGTAGCCTTATGGGTTCTTATGTAAAATTATTATAGTATAAAGAATATAAAGCCATGTAACACACCTAGGTAGCTTAAGATTTTATCTAGAAATTTTTACTCTAGGGAGTTTTTTACCTTAGCTAATTATTTGTGTTTATCAACACGGTTAAGTTTTTCTCCCAAACATACCCCAAAGCTAGAGTGACACTTGATAGTGAAGTCTTAGGTGAGTCCTAGTGTATAGAGTCAATGTAAATTGCCATACTAGATCATGTCTAAAGTTGTGTCTAGGGGTCAGTTTTTAATTGTCAAAATTTCCCCACTGAACAGGATTTTTAGGTAATATTTGGTGTAAAATGTAAAAAAAAGTGTTATCTATAGAAGTTGTAGTGGGTATGAATACTTAAAATTACACCTAAACTCTTCAACTTTCTATCTAGACACACTTTGAGGGTAGAAAAATATGTTTATACCCCTCTAGAGTCATATTTTTAAATTTCCAGAAAAAAAATGGCAATTAATTAGCCAAAAATTGGTCAGAAAATTAAAATGAGAGAAAAATAAAATTCTCTCCAAGTGAAAATTAATTAAAAATGGACGTGGACTTTCCCAAGAAAGGAATCAAATAAAAATTTGTGGAATCTCCATAAATCAAGCAAGGAAAAGTCCCACGAGAAATTCATTGGTCCCAAAAAGGAATTAATTTCCCCAAAAAAAAAAAAAACGATTTTTAATGAGGTGGTCGAAGTTGATTAAGTTGAATGAGAAAATTTCAAGGAAAAAATTGGAAAAAAATATTTGTTGGACTAGAATCAAATTTTTTGGTCAATCCAAATTCCAACTCCATATTCAAGGAAATTGAACTCCTTCCTCAAGATCAGCGCAGGCAATCAATGATCAGGATTTTTTAAAGTGGATCAAGCTTTCAACTAGCGGTTTTCTTTTGGGATCAAGTCAAATTTGTGCAACTCACTGGACCTAGGCTTTTTCACTTGGAGAGGGATTTAGATCTCTCATTTTTTCTATAAATTAAACTCAAAGCTTCTCATTGTAATCAAGCTAATGGCTAAGAAAGCTCCATATTTTCTTGAATAATATAAAGAAGTCTTTGGGGTTAATTCATGGTGGTGTTCATCTTCTATCTCCTATGGTAACATCTTTCTGAATTTTGTCCTTAGTGCTCTACTGGTTTTAAATTTAAATTATTGTTATTTCACTAACCAATTTGTGGATTTACCATTTGCACAGGTATCTTGCATTAGTATTTGAGTTAAGAAAAGCAATTTGAATTAACATATCCAGCAAGTATCTCTATATCTTTTGTTTCATTGTGTTATCTAACTCCTTGTGAACTAACAATTTTATCTCGAGTGTGTAGATGTTCTACTTGTGCTAATACTTGTTATTTCCATTTGTCGTTTGGATCTATTGGTGTATAGTTATCTTGCATCATTATTTGGATTGGAGAAATACTTTAGAATGGGCAGATCTAGTGGGTTTTCGGTTGAACCCCTAGACTTCCTTCTCACTATACTATCCAATCCCTTACACATCTAACAATCATTTTTCAAAAGTGTGTAGAAATTATCTTTTGATTCAAATCTTGGGTGTTAGGGGTTGTCTTTAATTGGACCGGCCAAATCCCAAGACATAGAAGTTGAAGAGCCTACTTTGGTTGTTATCAAAGACTTATCTAACGAATTTTGCAGGGGTTTCTTCATCGTTGCTTGTAAAAAAAATTACTTATCTATTCTATTCTCTCTATCTTGTGCTTTAATTGAATAGATTTGGCTAAATTAGAGCTTATTTCTACTGATCAAAGACCGGAATTGTAAATACACTCCTTAGATCTAGTAGATCTGTAAATTTGTAAATAAGTTTCATATATATTTTCTAACCCTTTGTATATAATTTTGTTCATCTTGTATTGCATATATTTCTTGCTTTTTCTTTTGCAAATCTGAAAAAGAAGGGTTTTGTCTCGGGAAAATTTTGCAAATATTTTTCTTGCAGGTGAATTGAAAATCAAGGGAAAAAAATCTATTTTTTTATTTTTATTTTATAGTCGTTTTCATTTTTTTAAGGCTATTTCTCCTAGGTCATGAGCTTAGGAAGAGATTATCCTTTCTCTCAAGCGAAAACCCTCCAAGGTTTGATGATATCACATGAATTTTATTAAATTTTCTAAATGTCACTTTCAAGATCAATTTGGTAAAAACAACATTATTCAAAGGCTTGGACTTACGATATAATTTTTTTTAGAAAGTCATGTTATTGTGAAGGTGTTTTCTCTTTAGGCTGAGAGGCTATTCTTTTCTTTGGTGCGAAAATCTTTTGCTATCGTGATCTTTTGCAAAGGAAGCAAGTTTCTTCAAAGATTTCAAGCTTGTCTATTGAAAGAGATCTCATATCATTTTTTGGCTTGAAATTAAAATCTAAATTTTTAAAGGCCTTTGTCCCTTAGGCCGAGAGTTGAAGAAGGTCATCTCCTTTTTGATTTTCACAGATCTCATCCAATTGGGATAGTTAGGGTTTTCAGAGATAGAATTATCTCTTGAAGTCGTTTTCCTAGGGTTTTCATAATCGAATTTCTTTGAGGATCGTGTTCACATTTTCTAAATATCAAATAAATTTTGGAGGTCATCTGCCATTTCTAAGGTTAAATCGATTTATTTTGGAAGCCTGGAAATCTCAAATCAAAATTATGAAGTCGTCTTGAAACTTTGAGCCATTTTCTCCTTAGCCACAAGAGAAATTTGTCTTGTTCTTTGAGCAAAAAGCTTTGGAAGGTTCAGCGAAGTTCTTTAGAGGTCATTTCCAATTTTCTGAAGTCAAAATTAATTTTGTGGAAGCCTCAAGTAATTCCAATAATTAAAATCTGAGCTAGAATCCTTTGCAAGGAAAAACAATCATTTTTTTGAAGGAGAATCGATTTTTGTTAAAATTGGCAACTAGGGCCAAATTCCACTTTGGATAGCTCATTTGATGAAGATAATTATTGCATTAAATTCCTCTCGACCAAAATCGACCTAAAGAACATCAAATTTGGATAAGGACAAGTGTGTTTTTGAATTTACGCTCTTTCACAGGCAAATTGTCAAGGTTGGCCTCCAGCTCATAAGGCCTATTGACCACTTCAAATTTCATCATCATCTTCAACCATCATTGTTTAAAGTTGTAAACCCATTCTACATGTCTGTAATGTAAATAATATTAGTAAAACCATATCTGTATGTAACAACCTAGGTAAACCTATTGTTTTGATGACTATTTTCATCCTAGGAGGTTTTTCCGTCTCACTGATTCATCTGTGTTTCTAGACAAATGATCGGCAAAGTTTTCCCTCCATTCTCACCCCAAAGCTAGGGTGGATTTTGTCATCAAGATCTTAGGCGAGTCCTAGTGCTTTTTAAATCAAGTCTTTGTAAAGGTGATTTGGGAATAATTTTAGCTAATAAGCTAAATTATTTTATTACAAATAACTTGGTCTACTAGATTATATTTGGGTCGTAGAATTGGGTAAAATAATGAGAGTCTATAACGAACGGGTGTGTTCCCCCTTCATGTATTAAATTGTAATATCTTGATGTAAAAAATATTTTATTGCATGGTCCCTCATATTTAGACACCACGGCCAAAATATTTGAGGGTTGGAAAAATTATTTAATTCTAAGTCCTAGGAAAAATTAATTCTCCAAATTAAAAAATTCTTGGGTTCTAGAAGAATTAATTTTTGGAAGTCTCCGGCCAAAGGAATATTGAAAATTTCAAGAGATTTTGGACCCTTGGGGCTTGGTAGTTAAGTCAAAGTCAATTTTTTTAGGAAACCAACTCAAAATAATTAATTTTGAGTTTATTAAAATTCAATTAAATGAAAAATTCGAATTTCCTCAAAAAAAAAAAAAAATTCGACGGAAAAGATTAAAAGATAATTAAATATTTATTAACGATCGAGATTACTTTGACGGGGATCAAGCCAACTAGTCGTTGGAAAATTAGTCTATAAATTAAAGGTCACTTGTCATTCAAATGATCTAATCTTTTAAATCGTGTACTAGCTCTCGAAGCTCTCTTGTAATATTTCTGGAATAATAACACAAAGTCTTTGGGGTTTTATTGATGGCAGTGTTCCTCTCCAGTATATTATGGTAATATTGTTTTTAATATTCTGTTGAATATTATTTATAAAGTGTCGATTAATAGCTCTCGTGAAATAATCAATTGCACAGGTATCTTGCTTACAGCTTATTGGATCTAAGGTAGCAATTTTAATTTGATTGAATTAGTAGGTATCTCTAATTCTTAAAGATTATATTGTTATTTTATATCTCTATCGATCTGACAATTTGATCTAGTGTTTGTAGAAATCATTCATACTTAAAAATTTGGGCATTTGAGGAAGTCCTCAGTTGGACCAACCGACTCCTAAAGCATAAGATCTGAAGAGTCGGATTGATTGAAGCCCCAGGATTTATCTAGCGAATCTTCTCTTGCAGGGTTTTCTAAGCTAGTACGTCTTTTAACATTTATTTATCCCTCAAAAATTGTATTAAATAGCAAGATCTGGCTAGAAAGAACCTTAGATCTATAGATCAGGGAGCAGAGTTGGACTCATACTCCTAAGATCTGATAAATATGTAGATTATTTGTATAGATCTGTAATTTACTTATGTAGATTTGACTTTTTGTAACATAATTTTGAATTTTAACACTTGGGTTTTGGGGACTTTTGTACATATTGAGTATTGCGTATTTCATTTTTCGCTTATGCAAGTATAGATCTAAACATTTATCCAAGGAGATCTTCAAATCTGAGCCAAATCTAGACCCTGGAGGGCAAGATCTAAGCTCAAAATTCATTTGCAGGGAAGAAACGATAAGATCCTTCATTGAAGAATTCAGATCTGTGGTTTTCATAATAATTATTGGAGAGTGATTAAAGACAAATATTTCAGTTTGAAATCAACAAGTTTTGGCAAGAATTTTGATCTTAAAATTCAAAAAAAAATTGTGTTAAAGGGTTTGAGATCATCCCTAGCCCTCAGCACCTTCTCCCTTGTTGCTTGTTGCTTGCGAATTCTCCTTTACCATTTTTTCCCTATCGTGGTTCATTTTCTTCAGTTGTCATGGCCCTTTTTAAGCTTGGGCAACCTCTCTAACCCTTGCCCCTACTCCGCTCAAGGCTCAACACCCTTCTCCCTTCTCCTCCTCAACTCACGGTTATCCTTGGCTGCGTTTTCTTCCACATTGCGACAACAATCTTCTTCCCTCACCCGATAACCTTCTCCTTTTGTCCTATGGCCACACCTCTCCCTGCCTAAAACCCCAACTCCTTTCCCTATTTGATGTGGCTTCATCCCTTATTCCTGTCGCAGCCTCCCTACTTATCCATGTTGCCTGCGGCTCCCTTTCTCTTCTTCCCTTGCTTGCCCATCCTTCCCATCTCTTCCTTCTTGCCCTCATCCTTATCAACCTTCTCCTCTACTCACAACTCCCTCTCGTTTCCCGTACCCGACAGCGTAACCCTCCTAGCCGTTGCCCATCTCTCCTTCCTTCCTCCTGTAGCTCCTCTTTGACCTGCGTCCCTCATTTCTCCGCGTGAACTCCTCTCGACCTGTGTCCATCGATTATCCCTCCTCATATTGGCCCTTTGAAAAAATTAAAAATATATATATATAACAAATTAAACTTCAAGAAATTTGTTAAAAGTGTAACACAAATTTTAAGTTCTTTTTTGAGTTTTTTTTGTGTATAAGGTTTTTGGGGCCTTTAATCTTTTAAAACCAAATTTTGAGGCAAATTTAAAAAAATTATATAGTCAGGCAATATATATATATATATATATATATATATATATATAATATATTTGAGTTTGACTATAAGAGAATATATTTTTTTTGAATTTGAGACATTAGAAAAATTAATAATTTCCAGAATTATTTCAAGAGGTGTTTGTTCACTAGATTGGCATTATCTTGAAAGAATCTTGAGTGAATAAATTTTCCTTATCGCTATTATCATTAATTGGGTATCTATTGTGGATGGTAATCTTTCCTTTGGACATATTGGCAGTTCACTCTCGAAAGCATATATCTTATAAGTGAGCAACTGCATCTTGGTTATCGTTTATATCTTGTTGGCACTTTAAAATTTGGCAATTTGTTTTGTATAAGATTGTCTCTTTATTCCATTAAGTACTCTTGACATAAAATTAATCAATACTAAGTACTTGAGCCTTAAACAATCTTACCTCAAGACTACTCACTCGTCCCTTTGCTAATCGCATCTTTCTTCTTTTTTCATCATAATAACATTTTCATCCAAGCAGCAGTTATCCATCCAGTACTTGTCATAAATTTACTCAACAAGATAGTGGACTCCATAAGGCACTGGTATCAATTGTCTAATCTAATCCTTTAAAATATTGCTTAAACTAAAACGAATATTTGGTTGCTTAACTGTGTCTCCCAGACTGGTTGGTTCCCAACTAGTCCTTCTTCCATCTCTATTTCCATAGGGTCTACCCCCCCTTGGTCTGTTGTTGGGAGATAGCTAAATGGAGAGATTGGGGATCAGCGTGACAGCCCCTGATCTGAGTTGTTGTCGCAGTGCCTAGACATTTTGTGTGACAAGGCCCAACCGACATGTCTCTTGACCCTCTCCATCTTATATAAATAAAGCAATCCTCCTACCTCATTTAGATCATCCAATGCTTGATGAGATGTCTGAGGTAGTCATATACTTAGAAGAGGACGAAGGATGGTTTTGTCTTTGGGTTTTTCTTTTGCATGAGGGTCGAGATGATTCAGTTATACAACCACAACCCTTGAGGAAGTTTTGGGCAGCCTAGAGTATGTATTGGGATTGTTTTATGTGGGACCTTTTACTTCAGGTAAAGCCACTACACCTGAAAGGCTACTTTAGTTAAGCCGCAGGCCTTTATTCTTCTCTTTGACGGACTGAGCTCCATAGGAAGGGTGGCCGAAGCTATTGGAGCAAGTTTGGGCATGTTACATGGGCATTTGGGGACAAATCTGATCAGTTTTTAACCTCACTTCAGACCACACATGTTCTATGGAGATTTTCGGGTTTGATCCAAAGTTCAATGGAGATTGTTAAGCCTAAAGATCAGATCATTCTTAGTCGCAATGTCTGCAAGGAAGTGTGATCTCTTTTAGGGGTTTATCATGACTTTGCTGCAATATGTGAGGACAGAAGTATGCCCTAACCAGACCTACAATCTTCTCATAATTGAACTATCTTGGGTTCACAATTATCAACAAATAAGTTTGCATTAGTTGATTCTAAATTGAGCTTCTTTTGGGAGATTGACTTGTAGTTGCTTTGTCTAGTGTTGACTTTTGGCTAAGCAGAATATGTCTACTATTGTCTCAAGGCTGAATGAAAGACTCCTTTGGGCTGCTTCTTAGTCATTTGGACTAAGGAATTGACCTTCGTGATGAAAAGTAACATTTGCATTTGATTGTACTCTCATTCTCCATTGAACATTTGATATTTGATAATAAGATGAATTGATCAAGGGTTTTCCCCATCTTGTGGTTTTTCCCTGGCTTGAGCCATATCCTTGTGTCCTCTTGTCTTGGCTTGTTCTCTACTCTTATCGTCTATGTTCTTTCATCAATTACTCTCATTACATTCTATGTGATTACTAATGGAAATGAAATGAATTAAAATTGGGCTAATATGGATCTTAGAAGTAACTATCCTAAGCAAAGAATCTGTCGACCAAAAATTAACAGTTGGGAACATAGCATTTAATTTTTCCAAAGTTCCTCTTAATCCCTTTCATATTTCCTCCTTGAATCTTTGACGTCATTTATTTTTGGAGCGTATTTCACTTTTGAGGAAATCGATTACATTTTGGGAGAAATTTTATCATTTTAATTTTTATAAAATCATTATAAAGTTTTTCCCTCGTTGATATCTTTGAAAAATGGGTTAATTCATTGGTTGATGAAATTTCATCATAAATATTGCTATATCATTTTACAATTCCTCTTTTTCATGTTGACATCTCAAGGAGAAGGTATTTTCTATTGAAGTAATTATTTTGTAAACCCTCCTTGGAGACATTAAACCCTCTCTCTTCTAAAGGAAGTTTTCTTTGTAATCTTAATAAAATAAGTTTTTCCTAGGGGGAACTTGGGGCTATCCCCATGGTATCCCACCTCCTTATTTAAAGGGAGGACTTTTGTTGTGGTGACTAACTTCTTAGATTAGTTTCCATTTTCATTGCATTTTAGTATTAATCTCTTGTATTGATTCACTTGGTCATCAATAAATCTAGACTTCATTGCTAATTATTTGATCTAATTACTACTTGATCTAATTTACATTTGAGTAATTATTGTCTTTATCTCACTTGTATTTTGGGTTAAAGTAATTTTTCTAATTAGCAATCTCTTAAGCCATCATTTAAATAACTATTTGTGCTCCATAATTTGCATTTGCTCTTAACAGTCTTAAAAACACATTATAAGTGAAGTGACATCCTTAATTTAATCAATAAACCATTTCACATTAAGAGCATTTTCCATTAAAGCACTTGTGTTATTTCTCTAATGCTTTGTTTCATTGAGTAATTTATGTTTGCTTCATTAATCATTGTTATAAAGTTAATCTTATTGTTATAAAGTTAATCTCATTGTAATTTGTGTTCAACGTATTTATCATAATCTTGATCATAAGTGGATTAGCATTTCACTCTTTGAAGCATTGCATTGACAATTGCATCTCATTTGCATATTAGATCTAGGCTTGCATCTCTAAAATTTACCTCCAAGCATAAGCTTAGTTGATAGAAATTTTAGGACCAGCTTCCTAACTGTCTGTCAATTCAATAAATTTGAGTTTGGAGAAAAGGTTCAAATGTGTGACCTCGTAGTTTTCTTGTGGTCGAACCCTTGTAGGAACGAAGGAACATGGGCTGTGAAGAAGCCTAGGCGAGTATCGTGAATGACGGACTGAGCACCTCCTCATCCTAGCCTTCTTGCAATTCACCTTAGTCCTTACCAAGTTTTGAGGAATTTAGGGGAAGTTTTCACCATAGTCTAGGCATATAATTAAAATCAACCAATATCACTTACATCACACATTCATCATTGATCGTCTAATCGTGCATTGTTTCATTTTGCATCAAGTTTATTTGTGAGCATCTCATCTGACTTGCAACATTGCATTATATTTCTCTTGTACTTATCATTTAAATTACTTGTTCATTGGCTTATGATATTGTTCTATCTTTTTTGAGCATTTCTTTAAAGTACAAGTTTTATTTTCTTGCAAGTCCATCTTATTGCTCATATTTTAACATTGTGCTTTCAATCTTGTACTAACGCTTGTCTCGCAGCATTGCCTATCTTGCAACTTGAAGCATAAATCTCTTATTTTGCAAGTATTATAACTTTATTTGAGCGTTGTTTATAAGGCACTAGTCTATCACATTTTATCTTGTTGAATATCATATTTATTTAAATTGAATCTATCTTTTTATATTTACATTGCTCATTAACAATCATACTTGTTATAAGAAGAGCTTCGACGTAAATCACGTGAAAGAGACCTTTGTCGACGCGTTTCGAACCAACTAGTGTGGTTCATCATCAGGACAAGTTGAAGAAACAGATCTTGCCTAGCAAGTTAAATAGACTGAGCAGAGACTCTAACAGCTACCTAACGGCTATTTTTGACTCTAGGACCCAGGCCAAAATTATAAAGTAACATACCATCAATAATTAATACATAAGCATATTTAGTTAGAAATTCATATATAAATAAGAATATATAATTATTTATGCAACTTAAAAAAACAATAATCTTTTAATAATAATTTTTAAATTACCATTAGTATTAATTTATTTAACCCAATGTTATTTAAATAAACAAATTTCTGTTGATACTATTCACTCATTTATTAATTATACCTAATTTCTCTTATTTCTAGAAATACGATATGAGATTATTAATCTTAATATAATAAAAATAATAACAAGATTAAATTTATTAATATAATTCTGGCCTGGGTCCTAGAGTCAAAAATAGCCATTAGGTAGCCATTAGAGTCTCTGCTTAGTCTATTTAACTTGCTAGGCAAGATCTGTTTCTTCAACTTGTCCTGATGATGAACCATACTAGTTGGTTCGAAACACGTCGACAAAGGTCTCTTTCATGTGATTTACGCTGAAGCTCTTCTTATAACTATGATGAATCACAGAAGCCTCAATTCTACAATTCTCATTTGTGTCCTCATAGAGTGTTCAGAAGCCTTTTTGTAGGTCTTTATATTGTTCTTTGTCATGGTAATAAATGTTGATTGAATGATCTTGGACATTGTAAATATATCATTTTGAAACATTATAATGTTGTGTAGAGATTGCATCGATTTTACAAGACACTTCAAGCTACTAGTTCCCTTTATACCACCTTACAGTGTTTTCTTTGAAACATATGGTGCAAATGCTAGTGTATATGTCCTCAATGAAGTTAAAGGGGGGAATCGTTATATGAGAGTGATGTCTCTCTGAGATTATCGATGCAAAAAAAAAAAACAAAAGATCAAGGGGAGTATCCCTTTTCTATTGATGTAAGAGGGGAAGAGATTGCATACAAGGGGAGAAGTTGTAGGCAAAGGGAGTAGCCCTTTTCCATTAAGTTCAATGTGGGAGAAATTACAGTGAGTCAGATTCTTTAGCAACATTTCTCAAATATATGGGGTTTCCATCAATGGAATTTAAGGGGGATATTATTGAGTATTTTGTTTTTATTAATGTGAAAGATAGTGGGAGACTAAGAATTTCAATGTTATGGGAGACCATGATAGATTCCCACCTAAAGGTTAGGGAGTACTACAATATCGTTGCAAAATTGATTGAGGGTTGTCATCAATGAAAAGGGTGGGGGGGGGAAGTGGGAGTACGTTGCAAATATTATTGTCATTGATGTTAAAGTTAAGGGGGAGACTATAGATGTCCAACATAAATATTGCAAGATGAAGATTGTTGGAAATATTGTTTGGATACTCATTTTTCTTTTAATGCTCAATTTGGACACCCTATCTTTGAATGCATCATTTATTCTAAATACCTAGCTCAAATGGGATCATAATATATATGATTGAATATATTATCGTAATACAACAATATATTGAACTCCCTCTAAATCTATAGGAATGAGGAGATATTAATGATTCTGTTAGGTCAATCCAATAAAAAAGCATAGGTTGTCTCAGTTAAAAAGTACAGGTTGATGCAACCAATTTTACATGCTAGCCCCATAAATGAACATACAA
The DNA here is from genome assembly GCA_000404065.3 of Pinus taeda. Lineage (NCBI taxonomy): Eukaryota > Viridiplantae > Streptophyta > Pinopsida > Pinales > Pinaceae > Pinus > Pinus taeda. Next base: position 196,375 of record APFE030260716.1, on the reverse strand, counting down.
ACATTATAAATAAAGGATAAATGAGTAGATTTGAATACCATCCAAGAAAGAAGATATATAAGGCACACAATATAAGTTGAGGAATACTTTTTAGGTCTTAAAGGTGGAGTGATGATCCGAATTGGATCCATGATACTTATTAGAGTTCTATGACTGTATCAAATCAGGACAGACTTCAAACTTGTGAACAAGAGCTCTCAGGAAGACCTCTGGATAGTGGTAGTTTGTAGCCAGCAAGGAACGACAAGGACCTCGATCAAAGCGTGCTGATTGAGGCCCATGGAGACCATGTAGGACACAAACTAGCAGTAAAGAAGTCTGTATCAGAAAACAGAGGTCGTTTCTGATGCACGATTAGCACTAACTACGCATCACTGGGTAAAACCCCTTGAAATGGAAAGGCCTCGAGCACTTGGTCATAAGGGAAATTTGAAAACCATGGGAAAAGCACTAAAGTGAAACGCAGGTCCCATGCCTCAAAACCGGCGGAATATCGGAGGCATGTTGGGCAGTAAGCAAAATTTTCAGGAGACCTAGCGATGCCATACAACGAACGATGCGTGTCTTGTGGATGAGAGAGTAAACCACCTCTCATCGTGGGCTAATGTCTGAACAAGTCAACCATGCGATAAGAGCTAACACACTAGGATGTGGGGGTCTAGATCTAACGGTGGAGATTGTGCCCGATGGGAAACTGGATTTGGAGGGAGAATTAAGATGTGGCATATAAAAGTCTGAAGTCTAATTTGACCGCTGAGCTGGCGGATGAGTCATTACACAGAGTAACCAAAATACCAAACCGTTTAAGGAAGAGATGGGGCAGTTCATGAAAGGACAAGTTGCCACTTCCCCGTGAGATGTTACACAGTGGCAATGACGCAGAGGCAGGGAATTCCAAGCGAACAATAACAATCGATCCGAAGAGGTGAAAGAGGAAGTGAACAATCAAGGACATATTGGCTTTAAGCCATGAACACACAGACATAGAACATCAAGAGGCACTGTAAGAAGGAAGAGAATAGTGAAGAAGGAGATAGAAGAGATAGAAGCAGATGCAGAGAGCCGAATTGACCTGCAGAGCTGAGGCAACATCGAGCAGACAGAAGGCTTGAGAGGTTCAAGCAATCCCTATGAGGATATCTATTGGGAACTAAGTACCAAGTTGGACACATCCCATTCAAACTAAGTGAGGTCAAGACTTGGTAAGGAAGAGTCTGTGCACTCTAGTGGCTTGGGGAATCCAAGGACCACCCTACTAAGCGTCATCTGTTTCAGGAAACTTTGATTGAGCTCCTCATTGTAAGAACTTTGCTAAAGACACAATAAAAGAAGGTGACCACTGAAAATCTAAACTAGAGACATAGCCCATGAGGATTGGGTGAACTCCTTATTAATTTGTTGTTTTCTGTTTTGCTTGCTGTGTTTCTCTTACTATTTTCCATTTTCCAGTGTCTGTGTATTTTGCAATCTGATCGATCTATTGCCTAAGGTAACATAGACACACACCAGAACATGAGTCTGTAATATCTTCATTCATTAATTAATTAACTAAGGTCACTCACAAGTTATTTTCAGATGAATTGGTATCAGAGCTCTAGGTTGTTAAGGTTAGACAAGCTTGTGTTGGAATTAGCTATTCAATGCTAACTAGATCAAAGCTCAAATTAGGAGAAGGAGAGTTGGTCGAAACTAATCCTGAAATTGGGAGAGTCTATCCTTGGAAGACAATGTCAGAGGAAGGTTCTGTGTGCCAAAAACCTCAATTCTTAGATAGTTTCCTAGCCTTAAGGTCCATGGTAGAGGAAATGTATAAGGACTTTAGAAAACATAAAGATGAAGATTCATCAGGCTCCAAACAACACAAAGGAGAATATGAGTCTCTTCTCCATGACCACTCAAAAGGAAAAGGGAAAGAAGACAGGTTTCTCACACCTCCTAATAGCCCTGAACATAAAAGGAAGGCATCTTCGATTAAACCAGATGTTAAATTTGATTTACCTATATATGATGGAGAGTTGAATGCAGAAATGCTGGACAATTGGATTAGACAAATTGATGTTTATTTTAGAGTGCAGAGTATTGATTCAGACAAGAGAAAGATTTAGTTGGCAAGCCTACACCTTGGAGGAATTGCCTTGGTTTGGTGGGAAGGCAAGACCCAAGCTAACATGAAAAGACATGGTACGACCATTTCTGTCTGGAGTGAATTTGTTTCTGCAATCAAAAAGCAGTTCTATCCATTGGCCTACATACAACAAGCCATGATGAGTTGGCAAACTCTTCGACAGTTGAAAGGGTAAAGTGTAAAAGGTTACACCTAAGAATTTAGGAAGAGAGCATTGATTTAGGAATCTCATTAGACTCACTTGAGACTCTGTTGAAGTACATGGTGGTCTACATAGATACATGAGGCACACTATCCTCATGTTTAATCTCACTAGTATAGATGAGGTATCTGTTCAAGCTACTGATCTAAAATCGAGAGGAAAGAATGGAAGTCCAGAATGTGGGGGATCATCCAAACCCACTACAAGCAAGAATAAGGAGAAAAGAAAATAGAAATGGAAAGCAATGAAGGCTAACACTGCACAGAAGAGCAAGTATTCATGCACTCACTATAAGAAGGATGGGCATGATGATGAGCACTGTTGGATTCTGCATCCGGAGTTGAGACCTAAGAAGTTCGAGGGCATGAAGAAGAAGACTGTTGTAGCTATTCAGAAAGATTCGAGGTCAAACTCAGGAGATGAAACAACTATTGCAGCCACATGTATGAAAGGTAAGAATTCTGAAGCATCTACTAGTAATTCTGCACAATCTATTATTGATGAAGAAAATGAGAGAAAAAGACATGAGATTTTTCATATTAGAGTTATTTCAAGACATCAAAAGACTAATAATTTGTTTGATAGTGGCTCACAAGTAAATTTAATTTCTGAAGCAATTATAAAGAAGTTGGGATTAGTGACTACAATTTAATGTCTAAAGCAATTATAAAGAAGTTGGGATTAGTGACTACACCTCACAAGAAACCATACCCATTAGGATGGTTAAATGATAAAGCACAACTACGAGTGACTAGACAATGCAAACTCAAGCTTTCTTTTGGGTCAACATTTGTAGATGAGGTTAAGTTAGACATAATTCCTTTGGATAAATGTGGAATTGTTTTAGGAAGTCCTTACTTGTATGATAGGAAAGCTATTTTCTATAGAGCCGAGAACAAGTATCTACTTGTTAAAGATGGAATCAAATACTTCGTAAGAGCTCATAAGCTCAAGAATAATTATACTCTCATACACTTAGGGAAGATGAAACAAATGATAAATTCATGCAAACAATTCTTACTGATGATTGTAAAGGAAAAGAAACCTGGTAAAACCAATGTATTTTGAGGGCTATAATGCTAAACAACAAGCTGATTTAGAAGAAGTTGTTTCAAAGTATGATATCTTGTTTCAAGAACCTAAAGGTTTGCGACCCAAAAAGGAAATAGTGCATGATATTATTTTGCAGCAAGATGCTCCATTGCCTAACATTGGAATGTACAGGTTGTTTGATTTAGAGAATGCTGAAATCAAGAAGTAGGTGTAGGAGTTGCTCGAGAAGGGGTTCATCAAACCTAACACATCACCATGTGGGTCACCAATCATTTTGGTGAGAAAGAAAGATGGCTCGTGGAGAATGTGCATTGATTACTGAGCATTGAATAAGATAACAATAAAAAATTGTTATCCCCTTCCTCGAATAGATGATCTTTTAGATCAATTGAAAGAAGCTATTTATTTTTCCAAGTAAAACTTGCATAGTGGATATCACCAGGTCAAAATTGCAAAACAAGATGCATGGAAGACTGCTTTCAAGACAAAGCAGGGATTGTATGAGTGGATGGTTATGCCTTTTGGCTTAACTAATGCTCCTGCTACTTTCATGAGATTAATGAATGATGTACTCAGAAATTTTCTTGATGATTTTGATATTGTGTATTTAGATGACATTCTAATATTTAGAAAAACATGGGAAGAACATTTAAAGCATGTTAAGCAGACATTAGATGTTTTGAAAAGAGAAAAACTTTATGTTAAACTCTCAAAATGTGAATTTGGCAAAACATCTCTGAATTATTTGGGACATATAGTAGGGGGTGGTGAATTGAAGATAGATCCCTGTAAAGTGGTAGTCATTGTGAACTGGCCTAAACCCAAATCTTCTACAGAAGTTAGAAGCTTCTTAGGAGCAGCACAATATTGGAGAATGTTTATTTCTAACTTTTGCTTAATTGAAGCTCCCTTACATGCTTTAACAAGATTGAACAAGGTGTTTTATTGGGGAGGCAAACACTAGAAAGCCTTCAACACCTTGAAAGAAAAGATTAGTACAACACTTGTACTAGCACTACCTGATCTTCAAAGACCATTTGAGATCCAAATAGATGCCAATGACTATGCCATGGGAGCAGTGTTGACACATCATGGTTAACCCATATGTTATCATTCTGAGACATTTAATTCTGCAGTAGTTAACTATCCTACATATGATAAAGAATTGTATGCATTAGTATAGAGTGTGAAAAAGTGGAAACATTACTTAATGGGAAAAGAGACAGTAAGACATATTGATCATCAACCACTTCAATATCTACACTCCAAAACTAAGTTGCAACAATGAAGACACTATAAATGGATGGGTTTTCTACAACAGTTTCATTTGGTCATCAGATATAACAAGGGCATACACAATAAAGTTGCAGATATGTTATCTAGACCCATTATAAACGCATCTACTATACTTAAGCATAATTTTGTGTTACATGAGAGATACATTGAACAATATGCTCAGGATATAGATTTCAAAGATGTATATGCAAATTGAAGTCAAGGAAAATGAATAGAAGAATTGAATTATCATGTAAAGGACTGACTCCTATATCATTGTGGGAAGCTATGCATTCCACAGATTGAAAGAGTAAATATAATTCGAGAAGCACACATTTTTCTAATATCAGGTCACTTTGGGGTAAGTAAAACAATTGTACAACTACAAAGATTTTGTTATTGGCCAAAAGAATGAGACAGTTTCTAGATATGTAAGAGGGTGTACTATATGTGCTAAAAGCAAACCCAGCAATAGAAAACTAGGCTTGTACACTCCATTACCAGTTCCTTCTCATCCTTGGGAAAGTGTTTCCATGGATTTTGTTGGAGGACTACCTAAATCTAGGAAAGGTCATCATTATTTGTATGTTGTTGTGGACAGGTTCAACAAAATGTGTATTTTGATACCTTGTAATAAACAGATTACAACTGAACAAACTGCAAAATTGTTCTTTCAACATGTATGGGTTCATTTTAGATTACCCACTTCCATTGTATCTGATCAAGGCACCCGATTTGTGGGAAGGTTTTGGTCAAGCCTGTGGGAACTGATGGACACCAAATTGAACAAAAGCACATCTTTTCATCCACAAACTGATGGCTAGACCGAAGTAGTCAACAGGACAGTGATCCAGTTGCTTAGAGGATATTGCAACAAGCATCCTACACTTTGGGATGAACATTTGTGTTATGTGCAGCATGCTTACAACAGAGAAAAACATTCTTCTACACAGAGATCTCCTTTTGAGACCTATTTTGGTTTCACACCAAGGTCTCCTTTGGATTTTGTCTTTGGTAAAGACACCACAGTTGAGGGACATAGTGATGTGGACAGGGAAACTAGGTTCATTGAACAAATCCAAGAGATCCACCAGGCAGTACGAACTACTGGAAATGAGCCAAGCCAAATACAAGGCAAGGCATGACAAGCATCGATTGGAGCATAGTTTCCAAGTTGGTGACCAAGTCTGGCTATATATCAGCAAGAACGGGACACGAGGTGAAGGTAAAAAAGCTAAAGCATATTAGGTATGGACCTTTCAAGATACTTGAGAAAATTGGTGAGAATGCTTTTCGCCTTGATCTACCAGCTTACATGCACATCTACTCAGTCTTAAATGTAGATTTCTTGAGATTAATTGAACCTCCACTAATTGAGGATCCTAAAGAGTAGAGTCAATTGCCTTATATTGATGACCTATTACCTGAATATCTTAATGAATTGCAGGAAGACACAGCTCTAGATAGGAAGGTGAGAATGATGTGCATGGGAGATGTTGAGTACCTCAAAGTTTGGCTCAAGGGTTCAAAGTCGAGCAATGCAAAGTGGATAGAGATTGGACAAGTGAGACAATTGTACCCTCACTTAGTCGATGCTTGAAAACCAACGTTTGGTGGTCCAAAAGCTTTTTTAGTGGGAATGCCATGATCCGAGTTGGATCCATGAAAATTGTTAGAGTTCTATGACTATATCAAATCATGACAGACTTCAAACTTGTGAACAAGAGCTATTAGGAATACCTCTAGAAAGTAGTAGTTTGTAGCCAGCAAGGAACGATGAGGACCTCGGTCAAGGTATGCCGAACAAGGCCCATGGAGACCGCACAGGACGCAAACTAGCAGTTAGGAAGTCTGAATTAGAAAATGAAGGCCATTTTTGATGCACGAATCACGCATCGCTGGGAAAAACCCCTTGAAATGGAAAGGCCCCGAGCACTCAGTCACAAGGGAAAGCTGAAAACCATGGGAAAATCGCTAAAGAAAAAGGCAGGTCTTGTGCCCCAAAACCGGTAGAATATCGGAGGCATGTTGGGTAGTAAGCGGAATTGTCAGGAGACCTAGAGATGCCATACAACGAACAATGTGTGTTCGAAAGATGAGAGATAAAACTGCCTCTCATCATGGGCTAATGTCCGAGAAAGTCAACCACGCGATAAGAGTGAACACCTTAGGATCAAGGGGCTCCAGATCTAATGGCAGAGATTGTGCATGATGGGAAACCAGATTCGGAGGGGGAATTAAAATGCGGCATATAAAAGTTTGAAGTCCGATTTGACCACTGAGTTGGCAGATGAGTCATTACACAGAGTAACTAACATACCGAACTGTTTGAGGAAGAGTTGGCGCAATTTGTGAAAGGCCAGGTGGCCACTTCCCTGTGAGACGTTACACAATGGCGATGACGCAAAGGCAGGGAATTCAAAGCGAACAACAGCAGGTGATCTGAAGAGGCGATAGAGGAAGAAAATAGTCAAGGACATATTGGCTTTAAGCCATGAACGCGCAAACAGAGAACATTAAGAGACAATATAAGAAAGAAGAGAACAATGAAGAAGGAGACAAAAGAGACAGAAGCAGACGCAAAGAGTCAAGCTGACCTGCAGAGATGAGGCAGCATCGAGCAGACAAAAGGCTTGAGAGGTTCAAGCAATCCTTATGAAGATATCTATTGGGAATTGAGTACCAAATTGGACTCATCCCATTCAGACTAGTTGAGGTTGCGACTTGGTAAGGAAGAGTATGTGCACTATAGTGGCTTGGGGAATCCAAGAACCACCCTACTAAGCATCATCTGTTTCAGGAGACTCAGATTGAGCTCCTCATTGTAAAAACTCTACTAATGACACAGTAAAAGAAGGTCACCACTAAAAAGATGGAGCGGAGACATAGACCAAGAGGATTGGGTGAGCTCCTTACTAATTTGTTGTGTTCTGTTTTTCTCACTATGTTTCTCTTACTGTTTTCCATTTTCCAATGTCTGTGTATTTTGCAATATGATCGATCCGTTGCCTCAGATAACGTAGACACACACCAACACATGAGTCTGTAATTCCTTCATTCATTAATTAATTAACTAAGGTCACTCATGAGTGATTTTTAGATCAAGAAAAAATGTGATTTGTGAAATGAATGGGTCATCTTGGAATTTTCACTATAACTTTCTTTTGGGATGTTTCAGACCATTAAAATTGTAGGAGATAGAGGGATATATTTGTGTACTTTTTGTAGAAACTTTAGGCTTTGATTTGATGTAATTCAAAAAGATGATATGAGGAATTTAGGGTTCCTAAAAGCTCCTAAAATCTACTCCAAATTGGTCAACTTGAAAATTTTACTATAGATTTTCTTCTGGGATTTTTGAGATTGTTAAACATAGAGGAGATGGATATGAGATAGTAAAATATCATTGGTAGAAATTTTAGACTTTGATTCAATATAAATTTAGAGATATTCCCTAAGGAAGTTAGTGTTATTGAACACTCCTAAAATATGCTTCAAGCAAGTAATCTTGGCATTTTCGTTATAACTTGTTTCCTTAAATGTTTCAAACTGTGAAATTTGGAGGAGACAATGGAGATATATCTAGGTATTTGTAATATAAATTTTAGGCTTTGATTCACTATAGTTATGAATATGTGGTCTCAAGAAATTAGGATTCCTTAATTCCCCCAAAATATACTTCAACAAGGTTAGCTTGGCATTTTTGTTATAACTTGTTTTATGAGATGTTTTAGACTATTAAATTTGGTGGATATAAAGGAGGATATATAGGTACATGTGGTAGAAATTTCATACATTGGTCAGCTATAATTTGATAGATATTCTTGGGAATTGGACAATCAAACACTCCCTATGTGTTTAATGACATGTGCTTAACTACCTCTCAAGGATTTGTTAAGTCTGGTGATGGATCTATTTACTAACACCAGTGGGTTTTGGTATAACGACAATTGTGATTTGAACAAGTGGTATGAAAGCAAAAGGTATCGGGTTTGAAACACCCATGACTCGCACTGTGAGGAAGATTGTTGGGAATTGGATAATCTAACATGCGTGTGTTTCAAAACATGTGTTTAACCACCTCTCAAGGATCCATTAACTCCGACAATGCATCCATTTACTAACATCTATGGGTTTTGGTGTAACGAAAATCGTGATTCCAACAATGCTCTCAAGAAGTTAGGATTGTTGAATGCTCCTAAAATATGTTTCAAATGAGTCATATTATCATTTTCATTATAACATTTTTTCTTAAGATGGTTCAAAATTCGAAATATGATGAGAGATAGGAGAGATCCCTAGGTACATGTGGTACAAATTTTAGACTTTGGTCTTCCATAATTTGGAAGATATGCCCTATGGAAGTTACGATTATTGTATAGTCCCAAAATTAGCATGAAATAGGCTAGTTTGGCAATTTTATTATAATTATTTTTATGGGACTTTTCAGATTATGAAAATTTGACAGATATGAGTAGACATAGAATTTCCTTACATAAAAATTGTACAATAATATTTAGAAACTTGGATATATGACATGCTCTATAAGTTCATTCTTGGGAAGAGGCTAAAAACAACATGTTTTGGGAGAAACAAACTTGGTGAACGAAGAAGCAGCAACCAGACCCAATGAAGGCAAAAGTAGCAAGTAGACCTAGTGAAGGAAAAATATGTTAATCGACCTAGTGAAGGAAGAGGTAACAATAAACTCAATAATGTAGGTTGGTTTTGTAAAATATATTGTAGTAGAGGGGATTGGTTCCTCCTATAGGTTGGTTCCTACAAATCTTGCAATAGTGTCTCTTGTTGGTTGGTGCCTACAAATATTTTAGAGGAGGGGATTGGTGTGTCTTGTAGGTTGTTGCCTATAAATTTTTTAGTAGAGGGGATTGATGTCTCCTATAATTTATGCCAAAAAATATTGCTAGGAATTGGTTTCTCTTGTAGCCTAGTTCCTACAAGTCTTACAACAAGGGGAATTGGTGTCTCCTATAGTTTGGTTCCTACAAATCATGCAACAAGGAATATTGGTGTATCTTGTAGGTTGGTCCCTACAAATATTGTATCAGGGGGGATTGGTGTCTCCTATAGGTTGGTGCCTACAAATGATATAATAGTAATTTGGTGCTACAAAGTTTGTATCAATAGGTTAGTATCTACAAATATTTGTCATAAAGATGTTTTCATCTATATCTTATGTTTAATATGTGAAATTGTTTGTTTACGATTCATGAATTGCCTAAACAAGTAAGAAATTGGCTTATATTTCTTTGGCCCTCTCTTAGTATAAGTGTCATTCCAAAAATTAAATCATTCTTGTACATTCAATTCTTGATCATAGTCTTCTTGTTGATGGCGCAAATCCAAAATTTTAAAAAGAGGATAGGATGAGAGGCATTACACTTAAATTTAAGGGCATTTATTATAAATCATTTACGGATTCACTTGATTTTCTTCCATGTTAGCTTGGAAACACTACAATCCCAAAATTCACAACCAGAGAAATAATTTGGAAAACAACGCTGTAAAAAAGACACTTATTCTTCCTCAAAACCAAAATTTTACAATTTTACAATTGCTTTTAAAAAGTAAACTAAACTTTCCAACCTCCATTAGTTATTTTTAACACTAAAATTTCGTTATAGGTCATAGTAAAAATCAAATCTAAGATAATTATATAAAATGACTTCTTTTACATTACTATTATCACGAAGAAAATCACATTGTATAATTTGTTTTGATTTAATAATCATTATCTTTATTTTATATGCAATTACATACCTAATAGAATATAATAAGCACATAATTATTCCTTGTAAAAATTACTTGTTCTTATGGCAACTTAACAATGACTACATCATTTTTCAGATGATTATTAATTCTAAAACATCATCTATATAAAACTCGTTTTCTTCATATAAATCCTTTAACTTATCCATCTAAATATTAAAATAACATCCTTTAACTTATCCATCTAAATATTAAAATAACAATATTGCTTTGATCTTTATATTGCAATTGATTTCTTCTAAAAATAACAATGTTTATTTTCGAAGTTTATAATAATCATATTTTAAAAACATTTTTTTTTACATTCTCCATCAATCTTTTTTAATTTATTTTGAAAATTATTTCTAAATATATTTTTTTATAATAATAATATATATTTCTCCACTAAATTTTTTCAAATTTCTTTTAAAAATTATTTCAAAAAATTATATATTTTTTAATAATAATACCATAACAGCAACCATTAAAAAAATAGCTTTATTATTTTAACAATCTATATCTACCATCCAAAAATAATTAATATAATCTAAAACTAAATAACATATTAAGTTTTCAAATCTATTTTTTTCTTCAACTTTCTTTTATGTTTATGACTTAACCTTATTATGTTATGACTTTTTTTTATCTCTATGACTTAATCATATGATGTTATGACTTTTCTTATCTCTATGACTTAATCTTAATAGTCCCTTCCCTTTTTCAGTTGTAAAAGCTATAGTATTCAAACTTATTCTTTTATATTAATTTTACATATAGATCATTGTTTTTTTAATAAAGTTTTTGACCATTTATACCTTTTCCCCTTTTTTTATTATAAATTCCTATAAATGACCCAATCTAATTTTACTGTACTAATTTATAAATATAATTGAGATCTATAAAATTTAGTTAAAATAAATCCTATTTTAATAGCAATATACTTATAATCCCCGATAGGGGTGGATGATGGGGTGTCTTATAGGGGCATCCTTAAGTTGATTGCAGATCACTGAATATTCGAGAATCCGATGGACATGGGCATAGTAAAAAAAATGACCGCACCCATGTCCGTCAGATTCCCGAATATTCGGGGAATCTGCAATCAACTTCAACTCACCGCTTATAGGATGTGCTTGCCACCATCGTCACCATGATGGATATTAAAGTTCATGGCGTGTGGCTTTCCCCCTGCATATAAATGCATGTTACGAAACAAATGGCTAATAAATTGTTGCAGAGGTTGGTGGGGGAGGGCTATGAGCTTGGAGGTGAGGGAGGGAAACTTAAGCCTTAGAGGGGTTGTGGAGCCGACCTTTCTATTATTGGTGTTTGAGTTTCATTCGTATGTTGAGTGTGCTAAGTGTGTTGAGTTTAGTTTAGGATTCGATAAGTAATCGAGTGTGGAAAATGTTCGTTGAGGAAGGGGGAATTTGCTAGAGACACTAATCATTGTTACCAGAATGTTATTAATGATTTTTTTAGTTAATTCTCGTTTGATCACTCAAGTTTTGTTTTCTATGGCATTTATCCCTTTTTTTGTCATTTTATCTGGTAATGTGAGTCCTAGTTTGGTCAGTCTATCAATTGTTATTGGTTTGATGGGTTTTTTGGGTTGTTATGATGGAAATTGGTGTCAACTCTAGTTCTTCTTGGTTTGTGAGTTTGGTGCTATTTCTAGTTGGTGGTTTTTTATAGTAATGTTTTTCTTGTTCTTGTCGAGGCTTGAAGCTCTGCTTACTTGTTTTAAAAGAGAGAGGAATTACAGTGGCATGTCTTTGTTTTGGTTATGTATGCGTCCTTGTATTAACACTTAGAGAACGATATGCTTCAAGTGTGGAGGAGATTACTACCCCTATGTGTGAGGAAGGTGTGGCTTGCCCCTTAGCCTAAGTTGGTGTCAAACGTTTAAAGTTGGTACCTGTTTTATGGTCAGTGACTCTATTGTTAATGTTTGTGCACTAACTTTATGAACTCCATAGACCCCTCACAGTGGGCGTATGTGTGAGAATCTAAACAACGGGCCTCTCCTATCATCTCCTATGCACCATGCCTCCTAGGAAACACATGTGCGATAGGAGTGACGATGACAACAAAAGCTCCCAAGATTAACAAAGGGCTTATGTATTTGCCCAAGACCGTGTTGAGACATATTTCAATGTCGTTCCTCTTGAGACTCAGCATGAAATTCGAAATTTTGAAACCATGGTATGTGCTGAGAGGAAATATTATTGTGACTCTAAGATAATGGAACAGGTATCCTGTTGGGTTCGAGAACCTGCTCATACTATTGGGTAGAAGAAGCAACACCTCATTTCAATTGTTTTACACTGGAAAATGAAGATCATGCTTAGTATTGTTCTAAAGGATAAACAAATGGAAATATATATTGTATTTACTTCACTGGAGGTTATCAAAAGAATGTTGAGAAATCATTGTTTCTTCATGGATAGGATTGATGCAAGACTAATCCATGTATAAGGGCATCTTCAATGTGACTCTGATACTCTTTCTCCTGATGGTTCGAGTGTAAAAGACCCAACTCCAATTTCTTCCTCATATTCTTAATGATCTACAAGTATGCTAGTTTTTTTGGTCTTATCTTATGTTTTGTACCATCTAGAAATAGTCAGAATGTCTAATTTTCTTTTTTTAGTTTCTTGGTGGACAAAGTATGAAATAGTTTTTTATTTTCTTTGTGGAGGATAGATGAGCGATTCTCCATTCCCTTGGAGACAATAAAAATCCCTCTATATAAAAATAAAAAACAACATTATATGATTGACCTATATAATCTAATTTTGAAAACATTATAAAGTAAAATAATTTAATTTACAAAAACAAAAATGAATTAATTAATTAATAGATTAATCATATATTTCTAAATATTACTTTTGTCACAGACAATAAATTTAGACTAGATTTCTCGTTATTTAAAATACATTTTTAAATAAAAGTGGGGTGAGCGGTAGTACATTGCAAATATTATTGTCATTTATGTTAAATATAAGGGGTAGACTATACATGTCCAGAAACAATATTGCAAGATGAAGATTGTTGGAAATATTGTTTGGATACTCATTTTTCTTTTAATGCTCAATTTGCACACCCTATCTTTGAATGCATCATTTAGTCTAAATACCTAGCTCAAATGGGATCATAATATATATGATTGAATATATTATTCTAATACAACAATATATGGAATTCCCTCTAAATCTATAGGAATGAGGAGATATTAATGATTCTGTTAGGTTAGTCCAATCAAAAAGTATAGGTTGTGCTAGCTAAAAAGTACAGGTTGACCCAACCAATTTTTACATGGAAGCCCCATAAATGAACATAGAAACACTATAAATAAAGGATAAATGAGTAAATTTGAATACCATCCTAGCAAGAAGATATATAAGGCACACAATGTAAGTTGGGGAATACTTTTTAGGTCTTAAAGGTGGAGTGAAAATGTGATTTGTGGAATGAATGAGTCATCTTGGAATTTTCACTATAACTTTCTTTTGGGATGTTTCAGACCATTAAAATTATAGAAGATAGAGGGATATATTTGTGTACCTTTCGTAGAAGCTTTAGGCTTTGATTTGATGTAATTTCAAAGAGATGATATGAGGAATTTAGGGTTCCTAAGTGCTCCTAAACTCTACTTCAAATTGGTCAACTTGAAAATTTGACTATAAATTTTCTTTTGGGATTTTTGAGATTGTTAAACATGGAGGAGATATATATGAGATATTAAAATATCTTTGGTAGAAATTTTAGACTCTGGTTCAATATAATTTTATGGATATTTTGTAGTGAAGTTAGTGTTATTGAATGCTCCTAAAATATGCTTCAAACAAGTAATCTTAGCATTTTTGTTATAACATGTTTCCTGTGATGTTTGAAACTTTGAAATTTGGAGGAGAAAATGGAGATATATATAGGTACTTGCAGTAGAAATTTTAGGCTTTGATTCACTACAGTTATGAATACGTGCTCTCAAGAAATTAGGATTCCTTAATTCCCTTGAAATATACTTCAATGAGGTTAGCTTGGAATTTTTTTTATAACTTGTTTTATGAGATGTTTTAGACTGTTAAATTTGGTGGATATAAAGGAGAGATATCTAGGTACATGTGGTAGAAATCTCATACATTGGTCAACTACAGTTTCATAGATATTCTTGGGAATTGGATAATCCAACACTCCCCGTGTGTTTAATGACATGTGCTTAACCACCTCTCAAGGATTTGTTAAGTCTCAAGATGCATCTGTTTACAAACACCTGTGGGTTATGGTGTAACAACAATTGTGATTCCAACAAGTCGTTTCAAAGCCAAAGGTGTCAAGTTTGAAACACCCATGACTCGCACTGTGGGGTAGATTGTTGGGAATTGGATAATCCAATGCATATGTGTTTCACAACATGTGGTTAACCACCTCTCAAGGATCCATTAACTCGAGCGATGCGTCCATTTACTAACATATATGGATTTTGGTGTAATGAAAATCGTGATTCAAATAATGCTCTCAGGAAGTCAATATTCTTGAATGCTCCTAAAATATGTTTCAAATTAGTCATATTATCATTTTCATTATAACATTTTTTCTTGAGATGCTTTAAAATTTGAAATATGGCGAGAGATAGGAGAGATCCATAGGTACATGTGGTACAAATTTTAGACTTTGGTCTTCCATAATTTGGAGGATATGCCCTATCAAAGTTAGGGTTATTGTATAGTCCTGAAGTTAGCATCAAATAGGCTAGTTTGGCATTTTTATTAAAAAAAAATTATGGGACTTTTCAGACTATGAAAATTTGAAAGATATGAGGAGACATAGAATTTCCTTACATAAAAATTGTACAATAATATTTAGAATTTTGGATACATGAGATGCTCTATAAGTTTTTTCTTGGGAAGAGGCCGAAAAGAACAAGTTTTGGGAGAAATAGAATTGGTGAAGGAAGAAGCAGCAACCAAACCCAGTGAAGGCAGAAGTAGCAACTAGACCTAGTGAAGGAAAATATGTTAATGTACCTAGTGAAGGAAGAGGTAACAATAAAACTCAATGTAGGGGGTAATAATAGAGAAGACTGTGATTTCTTGTTATTTAAAATACATATTTTAATGCATAAATGAATTCAACACCTTAGACCTAAGCTATTAGAATTGTCTAGATTAAACCTCTTAAACTCTAAGCTCTTAAAAGTCTCTACAAAACATTTTATTAAAATTGATAGAAAAAATATTTAGGAAAAAGTTATTTCATCCATTAGTTAGTTAGACTATGTTATTTTTAATTGGTTAAAATTTCTTTTTTGTTACCTACAATAATCTTTAAAAATGACGAGACATGGGAAGTTGGGAAGAATGCCAAGGGAGGCTCTTTCTTACCTTATATAGGTTGAAGTTGATGAAAGAAGAGAACCCATGGATTTGAGATGAACATGAGTTCTTGGAAATGAGTGTTGAAGAGGAACTTCATCGACTTGGTTGAGTAATGGAGTAGGATGTAGCTGCAGATTGCGATGAGGAAGAAGAAGTCATGATATATGAGGATGTTGCAGATATGACAAATGTTATCACCAAAATATGACCCTGATAGGCTGCTCATCAAGCCAATCTTAGTGTAACTATTTCAAACCAATCTTTTGGCTGAGGCTTAACCTCCTCAGCCCGAGAGGGCTCTCTCAAGGGTTAATAATATTGATTAAAGATATAGATAGATGGCTAACTCTATGGTTTGTGATTTTATATGTTTATAGGTTGAAAGATAAACAATGTTGCTCTTCATTTGGTTAGGTTCCATATGCATTTACATAGTCTTAAGGTTCAGTTCCCTGAAGATTGTCTCATGAAGATGTTTATGACCACTTTAGAAGGAAAATCATGGTCTTGGTATAAAGGCTTGGAAAATGGTTCATTATATTCTCTTGCTAATTTCCATGATGTATTCTATGAGATCTATAAAGAGTGCCATCCCTTATTGCCGGTCAAAGATTGTTGTAAACATTCTGTGAGTTTTATTCAACATTTGGAGGATTGTTATGATGATGATGATTTCATGGATGAAGAAATTTTAGAGGCTCTTCATAACAATACATTTCAACACCAAGAACAAAGAATAACATCCCATAAAATGCAACATGAAAATCAATAGGGGTTTACTTATGAAAACAATGTTACATCCTCTGAGATTAATGTAAAGATGCAGCAAACTTGCCAGTCTTTTGATCATAAAGAGTATGAAAATCATTGCAAACACCAAGAAGAAATACTGGAAGATAGTTTTTATAACTTTCAAGTAGAGGAAAAGATTGATTTTTTATGTCATACTTTGCAGCAGCTTACATCAAAGAATGATCGTGATAATGAGGAAAATTACATTGTTTGTGGGAATCATTCAGAAAATTAGTTGGATAGCATATCAAAGGAACCTTGTGTGGTTGAGAATCGGCTGTCTGAAGTCATAGAATGTTAAGATCATCATCAAACTAATCATATCCTCTTTGACCCTATAATTGAATACATGGAAAAGATTTGCACACCAGCATTTCATTTTCATTTGCATTATGAAGATTAGATACATTATAAGTTGATTTGGTCATCTTACTATCATGGTTATTTTGAGGTCAAATGCAGTCAAGAGCCTCAAATATCAGAAAAGACAATTGATTGGGTTTATTGGAAATATCATGTTGCCTGACCTAAAGTGGAAATTATAGCTCATAGGGTAGGTAGGAATGTGCAAATAAGCTCAGGGTAGGTTGACTGAGCATTTTTTTTAGTAGGTGCAGTTTGAGTCCCTCTTGCAGAAATCATTAAAGCTTGGGAAGTAGATTGGGCAAAATTTCAGAGTTTTATTCTAAGGGATGGATAGCAAAACTGGAGCTATCAATTCTTAGTGTACCATTGGGACACACTATCCCTAGTGGAGCCACTGTTATCAGCCAAAAATTCTCAAAACTTCATTGTGTCAACTCTGCTTTTGGTCATGATTTCAAGGAGGTCTAAAAGTCATTTTAGTCTTGATAAAAGGGTAAGTGATAGGGTTTGAAGTTTGAAAATGTCATCTTTCATTTCCAAATTAAGTCCTTCCGGTTCACTTCATGGTCACTTTGTGACAAACAACTTGCTGTCCAAATAGCTTTTTACAATTGTCATGTTTTCAAGAGGGCAGTTTAGGTTATACTGGGAAATTGCCATGAAGATGAAAACATAAAAAGAAGGCTATGTGTTTGGATAGGAGCCTATAGAGCTTTAACGGATCATGGACAACCTTAGCTTCACAAAATATTTCATCTAGATAGGTTACATGTATTTCTACCAGGAGCTGCAAGGGGATTTGTGTGTTTCTTGCATTGTTTTGCGCTCTTGGTTTCAAAAGGAAGTTTTAGGAAAATGAAGATGATTTTCAAAAATATGAAGGAGGTTCTTTCTAAGAACATAACAAGGAAAAAAAAAATCTTTCAAATTTCTCCCAGGTGCTACCAATTTGGAGATTTGAAGTTTCCTTTTAGACCTATTTTCAGAATTCAGAATTTTTCCTGTTTTATACATGATTTTATAATGCAGATTCCGGACAACTGAAGTTGGTTTTCAAAAAAATGAGAGAGGTTTCTATTATAAATATTTTTATCTACAAAACCTCCTCCATTTTTGTAACAACTATCAGTGATCAAGAGATAGGAGCTCAGGAGTGCAACCCTCTTTTTCAGGAAAAACAGAGTTATTTTTATTGGTTGATGAAGTGGCTGAAGGTGAGAAGGTTGTTTCTTGAGGAGGGAGAAAGGTAAAACATACTTAAAGAAGTTCCACATAAGCATGACAAAGAGTATCAGATTAGTCATTTGACAACTAGAGATATTCAGTTAAAGGAAGAGTTTGAAGACACTAGTCTACATGTGCTAGGTCATCAAACTGATATCTCCTTAATGATACGCAGAGTAACTTCATGAAGGCAATCAGAATATTAATGTTTGGTTGATGGTCAATATGGTTAAAAGATAGGATTCCTTTCAAGGAAGATTTGGATTAGTTTGGTTTAAATGTAATCATTACGTGTTTGAGTCATAGTAGGACTCTAACTCTTAATTTGAAAAGGTGTCAGTCCTAGTTTTATGAATCTAGTTAGTAGTTAGATTTGGTGTTAGTTGTAAATTCTAATGGTCTAGCCAATTTGCAGAATTGGTGTAAAGGTTAGATGCCTATAAGTAATGTAAAATTCAATGTACACAGGAGTTGGAAAATGTTATAGAAAAGGACTACTTTTGTAAATGCTGAGAAGGGACTGATATATACAGAAGCAGTTTAACTTTTTTGAGTATGAGATTTTTAGTGTACTTTAGTGAGCTTTATCTTTTATCTTTGATATGTTTTACTTCCATAGACTTAACACTTATTACTCAGAATTCATGGAGGAACATGATTTGACTTCCTTTAAGTGCTAAACTATGTTGAATTGAGTTCTTGGGTCCTATCTTTGGATGTTTTTCTATAATATTTTAATACTTATTACTCAAAATTCATGGTTATTCATGCTCTGACTTCCTTTAAGTATTAAACTTTGATGAATCACTTTTAATACTTTCCTTTTGAATACCTTGATGTGTCATTACTCAGAATTCATGCCCACATGCTCTGACTTTTATGAAATTCAAGTTATTAAGACTTCCTAAATGTGTGACTCTTTCATTGAAGTGTATACAAGCCTTAGTTTTATAAGACGAGCTATTTGTTATATTTATCTTTGTCATTGACTCCATAGCCCAATGGTAGAAAGTCTCCATCTTTCAACCTATAAACATATAAAATCACAAACTATAGAGTTATCCATCTATCTATATCTTTAATCAATATCATTAACCCTTGAGAGAGCCCTCTCAAGCTAAGGAGGCTAAGCCTCAACCAAAAGATTGGTTTGAAATAGTTACACAAAGATTGACTTGATGAGCAACCTATCAGGGTCCTATTTTGGTGATAACAACAAAGATGGAGGAAGAACTTGAGGCACCTTTCATTGATCAAGATGGACCAGGATCATACATATTTCAGACATTAATGGATGAAGGCAGTCACATTGAGGAGCCTCATGATGAAGTAAGTATTCCTATTACTACTTGTGTTTCGTTGGAGATTTTGGAGGATGAGCCATATGCAGGGAAGGGAAAAGACAATTTGTTGATGCAATGGACAACCTTACCATGGATCTCTATGATGAGACCTTGTGTAGATAAGCAAGGAACATTGATTGTTGCAAAACTTGTTGGGGCAGTTTGTGGCCTCATGGCAGGAGGTGCAAATGCTCATGATAAGGGAGTAACATGATGATCATTGTGGAGTATGGGTCATGCTTTAGCCATATGGAGAATTGGCTAAGTGCCTGACATGACTCATGGACAGATTGGAGAAAGGACAACTAGAGTTATGATGATATACTACTTGGGTGTACTTCTTCATGGCTGTGACCGAGAGGCAGTCTTGGTGGACCTTTAGTGGGGGAGATAGCGATGATGGAAGGAACTTGTGATACGGTGATATATGTGTTATGAATGACCAAGGGCACTAAACCTAATTGACGACTAGGATGAAACGATCAATGTTATGATGGGTCTACTTAGTTAGACAACATGGGAAGCTTGAGTCATGGACTTCGAGATGGATAGATGGAGCATGGAAGACACTATGTACGGACATTATGCAGGAGCACTTATATAGAGATGTCACTTATGGGCATCCAATGAGGAGTGAAAAGGCAGGGATGTTGTGCAGATGGATTTTATGGTGTGACAAGGAGACATTTTTCTTATGAGCCGATGGGGATGTTGTGCACTTTTGTACAACAAGGACATGGACTGGTTGGAATTGTGAGTAGACTATGGGAGTGTTCCTACCACATGGAGTGCAAAGACATCTTGAAGTAACATTTGAGGCTAAGACATGTATGCTATCCAAGATGTTGGATGGAGATGATTCATAGGAGTTCATGATGACTTGAGATAGTTACAGCTGATGGAGACTTCATATGGTGGTCTCGGAGCATCTGATTCATTGAGGAGATGAGGTCAGTGGTGTACTTGCCTTTGATGTAGTGTTAGGTGCATAGTTTTGGCACATTTATGGGGTGTGTCCAGGAGAGTGACTCGATGGGGATGATCGAGACGAGACACTTTGGAGTTGATGGAGTTGCAGCAATGAGGATGCCATGGTGGAAACACTTAGGCATGGGTTGAGATGAGTCTTAGCCACTTTTGATAGACATGGTGGTTGATTGGTTTATGAACATGAGCAACACATGGATGATGAGACGTGTGTATACTTGTCCATTTGACAAACTTGAAGTATGGCATATTACATATGTGATGGACGTTTCTTCATGGACCTGGATGTGGTACATTGAGAGTTGGTTTGATGGAGAGGAGCTCTTGATTTTTAGGAGATGGTCCTCACATATGGATGATGATGTTTGGATAGATGCGACTAATTGATATGTAACACATTGTCTCCAACATCATGGACAACATGTTGCAGATGATATGGAGACTACTTCATGGACCTCGGCATGACTTACTTTCATTTTGATGGAGATGGGGTGGATTCTTGATTGAGTTGATGTTGTGATAGGATGCTGAGAGAAACAACTGATGATGGCATGAGGAGGTGCATTCTCATATTTGATCATGACAGTTGGTTTAGCTACCCAACTATTTCGATTCATGGGTGCTAGAAGTGTACTGATGTATGTTTGAGTTGAGTTGGAATATCATGGAAACAGTTCACATGGTGACGATGCATGATGGGGTAGACACGATATATGTTACAGTGATAGAATGTAGCTTGATTTGGAGGGATCAACCTTCCACGATGGGGCAGCATGTGGAGTTTGCGACATATGCGGTTGATGATCATGCATTGAGGAGACTTTCCTATTCATGGAGTCTTGATCATTTATGGTTTATGTGATGACGAAGCAGAGATGGGGTGGATTATTGATCGAGTTGATGTTGTGACAAGATTCTGAGAGAAACAACAGATGATGATATGAGGAGGTACATTCTCATGGTTTGAGCATGACAGTTGGATTAGCTACCCAACTGTTCTGAGTCATGGGTGCTAGCAGCATACTCAGGTATGTTTGAGTTGAGTTGGAGTATCATCGCAATAGTTCACATTGTGACGGCACATGATGGGGTCGACACGATATATGTTATAGTGATAGCATGTAGTTTGAGTTGGAGGGACCAACCCTCCATGATGGGGCAACATGTGGAGTTGCGATGAATGTGGTTGATGATAATGGATTTAGGAGACTATGCATGGAGTCATGAGACTTTATGGTTTATGCAATGATGAAGCAGAGATGGGCAACATGGACATTTTGCAGATGTTGGAGCTAGAGACACTTTGCGATGTTCTGTGATGGAGTTGTAGAGGATGACAACCATTTAAGGTGGGGGAATATGTGATGACCACGAGCTAAGGCACGCTCATATGTGCGATAGGGAAGAGTGGGAGACAAACTTTGGTTATGTGTGACAAGTCGAGTTTACGATGACGAGTGGGTCTGTTCAGTTAATCGTGCCCTAGCAAGTGTGCAATGACGAGTGGTGTAACAACTTGTTACGACAGTGCAACGAGTTACTTGGAGAGTCGAAAAACCAACATGAGAAAAATCAACTAAGTACCGGTGCACACGAGGAGTTTGTATGAGGTGTTGAAAAACCGACTATTTGGTGGGCCAATGTGTGGAGCAGACGAGCTGGCGGACTGATGTATTACTTGGTATTTTTTATGGGAATATTTGTGTGGTTGGCCTGGGTAGGCCAAGCCACCTTACCTCATGGAGAATGCATATCAGTATGGGTGGCGACTTGGAGGAAGAGAATCCATTGAAGTCCAAGCAAGACATATTTTTAAGAGACTTGGGTGAACAATGGCAAAGGAAATTGGACAAAGGGTTATGTGCAGGCAGAACGAAGGCTGCGGTGCTGAGTTGAGGAAGAAAGAAACCAAGATTCAAATTGAGACTTCTAGGTGAGATGCAGGTGGGCACTCATGCCCGATGGATGAGCTTCAGGTGGATGCTCATGCCCGGTGGATGAGGTACGAAAGGCGACCTGATGGGGTGGGCTATCCTTATCACAAATGAGCTGTGGAGGGTTCTAGTGTGAATAGGTTGTAGTGCAAACAAGCTGCTAAGTTGTTACGAGTGAAGATAAGCTACCGAGTTGTGACAAGCTACAGGTGAGTGGCTAAAGTGCGAAGAGCTGCGGAGGGCGATCCAACCCGGTGGGGTGGGTGCCTCTACCTAGTGATGAGCTGCATGACACAATAAAGATGGGTAGTTTTGAACGAAGAACATGGGCACTGCTTAATGAAGGGTGACCTGACCCGGTGAGGTGGGCGTCCCAACACAAACATGCCAAGTTGTTGAAAATTGGCTGAATTGCTAAGGTGAAATTTGGGGTTTCTTGGCAAAGGTTATACTTGTAAATAAAGTTGTAAAAGACTGAATTATTATTATTGGGCGGAGTATAATCTAGGAGTTGCCCCTCCCATTAAAAGAAAGTATTTTCACTGTGCATGTTCGTAAATGAATATGATGTAAATGTTATTTCTGTTGTGTAATGAATATGCTTAGTAGAATTGAAGAAAAAGAACTAAATGTTGAATGTTAGGCGCAACCTGTACTCATAAGTATTTGTGAAAAGAAAGTGGGTAGCAGTGTCGCGCTTGGCTATGTGCGGTTGAAAGACCACTACCAAGATAGGGGTGTGGCAAGCCCTAACCCAGTGGTCGAAGGTCAAGACTGGGTTTCACATGAAATTATCCTGAGCCTAATTTTCCAATTTAGAGGGGAATTATCCATGTAAGTAGAAATGGCAATGCCCAACAACCTTTCTAATTCATTCTTCAGTTTTGTAAAATCAACTGCATTTTTTGAATCATTTGGGTTTCTAAAATCTATGAATATATACTATCACTTTGTACATATTATCATTTCATGAATACTCTTTCCAAAAATTATGAGCTTTAAATATGCAAGAGAGTATTTAATAATGCAAAAAAAGTATAAAAATTAATGGTCGCCGCTCATGGAAATTTTTTGGAAAGTATAGAATGGCGAAGGGATGGGACAATTCATTTAATGTGAGCCGATGTATGACATAATTGTATTGTACCTAGATTGATCTATCCACTGTCGAGATGAGATCCATCCTCGAAACCTGTAGCTGGAGATGCTGTGACGGCTTGACGTCTCGTGAAAATTTCAAGGAAAAGTATAATGTTAAGAATACAAAAATGAAAAAAATGTGCAATATAGACAAACTAATAAAAATCCACTGCTCATAGATGTCACTGCTTAAGTAGTAACATAATAATATAGACATTGTCTCATAAAATCTGTCTTAAGTTCTTGATTGACGAGAACTAGGCCATAGACACAAGTATTTATGATAATGAGCCTAACCAACTTGAGGGCATTACGAGGGAGAGAGTGGGTACGACGAGGTCAACTTCAATTAGCTAATTGTTCTTTTATATTTCAGTTATCATGAGAGAGTGGGTACAATGAGGTCAGTTTCAATGAGTTAATTGTTTTATTATATTTTAGTTATCATCATGGGATATGTATATTTATTTAAGTTATTATTATTTGATAGGCATGTCTATTTTGGAATGGCGTAGTCTAATTTATAGATGAAATGGTTTTCTTTCACGATATTTTTTCTGGTTAATTTTAAGCATAATCGGGTAAATATTTATAAAATATTGTGTTTAGGTTGCTTAATATGTAGAATTCGAGTGCACAAGGGGTTTTCAGGGTGGTCAATCTATTTATGCATTCAAAAATGCATTTTAAATAACAGAAAATCACATTATGTCTTGAAATTGTTGTACCGAATTCATGTGAAAAAGTGTATTTCTATAAGTTAGACTACGTCTTTTGGAATAAGGCTTTTAGAAATTTAATTTAATTATGGATATTTATTAGAAAGAGAAAAAAATAAAAATAAATTATTAGGTGGATGGAAGGAATTTAACTACCATTAAATATTTTTAGAATATTTTTGTGGTAGTGTTCACAAAGTTATGTATTTGTGAAAGTAGTTATGCATTTTTTTCCTCTTTTAATTAAATTAAATAATTATATATGAATGTCATATAAAATAAATGTTCATATGAAATAGGTTTATAGTGTTTTTTGGACATGTGGTACTGATAAGGCCAAGATATTGTAACAAAGCATATTTACAAAATAAAAATCTTTACCACAAAATTAGAATAGATCTATATGATTAAAAATCTGTTATACATTTTTTTTTTAAAATTTATATATATTTAATTTATATATTAATTTTTTAATAAAATAATAATAATAGTAAAAATTATAATTTGTTTGATTTTATGTTATGTTATTTATTTTAATAATGTAAAATGCATCTTAAATAAGTATTTTAATATTTATTATGGATTGATACACATAAATATTTACTAGTCATTTTAATTTATATAAATATGCTAATTGAAAAATAAATAATATCAACATTATTTTAAAAAATAATAAATTTAAATAATAAAAAATATAATTAAATGTGTAATTAGCATACATTGTATATAAAAATACAAAGTCAAGGGCATGAAAAGCTTAAAATCATCTTAATGTTCGAATTTCCACTCTGAACAAAAATAAGATGCCTACTATGCATACTTCAGTCATAATTGCATTTATATGTTTCTCCATGTGTATCCTTCGGCACAGGGTCTCAATTAGAGAAACGTTTACTACAACACGCCTTTTAAGTTTTAACATCATTTTGTTTTTCCAAATTATTTTGATGGTCTACTTATAAAGATATATAATCTAATTGAAGTTATGACAATATTAACATTGTTTAATAAAAAATTTAAATACTTAACCAAGTATTAAAATTTTGATTTCAAATTGTATTAAATTCTTCATTTCAGCTTGTATATTATATATGATTATTTTAAATAATTTTATACGTAAATATATATAAAATATCTCACCTTCACTGAGATGCAAAAACCTCTATCATGATTTTCACACCAACAATACTGTACCCAACATGTAGTTAAAAAATATGGAACAATGTTTGTGTATTATTTCATTATATCATGAGTGGAAATTTAAATAGGTTTTAATTTCAGAAGCACAAGACAGTAAAATTATACAAATTCCAAGGAGTCTCCATGACATAAATTTTTTGTATCATCGATTTCATTTCCAATGAAAAATCATTTTTTATGCATCAATAGGAAGGTTCCAATCTCATACTTGTTAAAGATAGTTCGAGTTTGACTACGACTGCCAGAAAATAGATGTAAAGAGACTTCATTTTCCTTGCAGGGCCGCCCACTTTTCCATGCCAAAATTCATGGATTCCAAATATCAGTTATGGCATGGTTTCCAAGATTCAGTGATGGCATGCCTTCATTTGTCTTTTAATTTTAGTGCAACGGATGTGTTATTTGTACTAAAAATTTTCAATCTTGAAATTTCAAGACG
The DNA here is from genome assembly GCA_000404065.3 of Pinus taeda. Classification (NCBI taxonomy): domain Eukaryota; kingdom Viridiplantae; phylum Streptophyta; class Pinopsida; order Pinales; family Pinaceae; genus Pinus; species Pinus taeda. The sequence continues at coordinate 170,426 of APFE030260716.1, read as the reverse complement.
GTAGTTGAGTACGAAACATTTAGTGAGGGGTATTTTTATTTTAGATTATAGAAATGTTTTGGAATTTGATGGATATAAGTTTGTGTTAAATAATTAACATTCAGTTAAATTTTAAAATATTTTTAATCTGCAATTAATAATTCTGGAAAATACTCTGACCCTCCATGAAAAAACTAAAAAATACTCATTAGCAATGTCTTCAATCTTATACCAAACTGTCTGTCAGAATAAATATTACAAACATAGGCAAAATGACCACCACCATAATACAGTTCATAAAATCAGATTCGAGAGTTATCAATGATTTGATTTCCTATATCTTAAACTGAGAGAAGAAATCAAAAGTAGAAAAATTCATTTGAATTTTGTATATATATGTTAGGAAATTCATATATATATAATTAATCTGTTTTTCCAATTCATTCAGATTTAGCATATACTAATATATAAACATTATAAAATAAAACATATATTCTTAAAAATATATAATAGTATTAATTAGGACCAAGTAGTTGTAGTTTCATTTAGATTTAATAAGCAAATTCTAAAGTAATATATTAGTAGATCGTTGTAAATTCAAATATACTTTTCATAAAGGACAAATATTGGAGGGGCCTTCTTCTATGAGAGCAGGTGTTGTAGAGTGAGAATCGATGGCCGGGCCTTATCCCGAGGCTTGTGCACATCTCATTACCGAGGAGTTCAAAGGATTATCCTACCAAATATCTAGGAGAATTCCCAAAGGAAAAATCTAATTTGTACGAACCGAAACCAAAGGATAAAGTGGGTTTTAATAACAAAACATATGGTATCTCACACTTGTCTCACCCCCTCATTTGCACCGGGAAGGAATGAGGTGAGCACAGGGAGGTTGGTGAGCGCATGGAGGTTAGGAAGGAAACCGTCAAAACACAGTAATAATATCGGATTATTTTTTGAGAAATTAATTAAATAGGAGTTAAAAAAATATATATAACTAGTAAAATCATATTAAAGATATTAATGTAGTTGATATAGCTTGAAGTTTTATAGATATAACAAAAAAATGTATTGTAACAAAAAATTATTGTGATACGAAGAATGCTTGACAATATACACATTTATGTGATTAACTATGTATTAAAAAGTTATGGGTCAATTTTAACTTGAGGAGAAAAATGAATTACACATGTTATTATAAAATGGGCTATTTAATTAAATAAAATTTGCTTATATGTTAATTTCCACATCTCATTTGAATATGAACTTATTAGAATTGGAATAATGTCAAATCCGTAGGAAATAATCTAATTTTTTTAATTTATTAAAAGTCAATGCACCTAATAAACTTTGTAATGCATTAAGCATTAAGACTAAGCATATACTGAGCATATTCCTTTGAGAATCAATCTAAGCAGTGAATAAAAAAAAGTCAAGAAATCCTCATCCACTTTAACTTGAAAAAAGAAGTCTTCGACAATTATGTAGATCAAATATCATAATGTATCTCACGTAATTATTAAAGTAAGTGTTACATGGAGATAGCCTAGAGGGTTAGCTCAATTGTTCGAGTCCTCATCATTAAAGTAACTTTGTTATTGAGAGGTCATGAATTCAATCCTCTCGGCACTCTTCGGGTCAGGCTTTGTGGTTGAGCTGGGAGGTAGTGATCCCTTCGAATGGATCTGCTGGGTAAAAATATTTAATGAAAGTAGCGATCAACAATCTTTGGGGTTCACGAATTCATATATATATATATTTCCAATTCAAATAGAGTTTGTATAGCTTTTGATTCAATATAATATATTTATCGTATATATATATATAATGTTTATATATGTAATAATATAACGGTTATATAATTTTATTAATTTATTTTAATAAGAAAATAATAAGTGCATATGATAGTTTTGTACATATACATAGATACATTATGTGAAAGAAAACATTATGTCAAAGAAAATATTGGATGTATGATCTAGGTGGATATTGGTTGTCACCCACGTTTTCCACTTGGACTCCAACACAATTTCTTTCAATTTCCTTAATTGTAGTGCAATTGACTATTTTTGACATTTTTTCAGGCCCTAAACTTCTCGAGCCATTTTGAGGCCCTAAACAACATGTTTTAAGCAAACATAATGACCTCTCATTGTTGATAGCAATTTGTTGTTGAAAGTTGTTATCTTTAGATAGATCTTTCTAATGAAATATTGTATGCATTCAACAAAGATCGTATGCCAAAATTACAACCAAGAGATTGATGTACCAACGAATCCCAATAAAACACATAAATGTTTTCGTTTCATCTCACTAACTTTATTTCACTAGGCCAAATAAAGCAAAAACCCAATGTACATTCGTCGGATATTCAACACATTGTCCTCAGCTATCTAACACATTAGAGCCATAATTTTCGTCGATATTATTGTCGCGAATAGTCTACTCTTCATCCAGTGTTGGATATTTGATGGGATTGATGTCGAATATCCGACGCACATGATGGCCAAAAATTCACTTAACCATATCATGATTTACGGTTGTTTATTTGACATCAACATGCATTGGATATGCCACACCAAGATGCCAAAAATAATTTTCACCCTCCGATTATTATAACAAACTTATTATATAACGTCGATTATTCAACTCTAAATCGTTGGACATCTGACTTAGTGCCATAAAAGTCTTGTTGCACACAGTTATTATGATATCGATTATCCGACACTAAATCGTCAGACATCCGACTCCATTTTGATTGAACAAACTGTCGGACTAGTCTAATTCGACGGAATTCGATGATTTTTTCTATCGGAATGGAGTTGGATGTCTGACAGTTTAGCAACGAATAATAAATGTAATAGATGTTGTAATATCTTTATGCGACATGAGTGTTATGGCACCGACTAATAAATGTTGTAATATCTTTATGCAACAAGAGTGTTATGGCACCGACTCATTCGTCTGTCGGTACATAGGCGACATTTTTTTTCCGTCGTATTGGCATTGGATAGTTGACGTTTTAACTTTAACGTCAAATATCTTATGTGTGCCAGAGCATTAAAAAAATGATCCGAGCACTCATGCATATGGTCCACTTTATTTATCTCGTGCATATCCCCCATGATACATGCCTAACCTGATGATAATGTCGGTTCATCTCAATTATGTGTGAATCCTCAGCCATGCTTGACTTGACATATATTATTGTCACAATTGGGAATGACATAGAACATGTTTATGGTTTCATTATGATGGACGAAGCATGAACGTTTTCAAAAGGGAGTGTTATCACTTGATCATATTTTTTCCGAATCATCTCTTTATGGGGTCCTAGGTTTTAAATTTTATCAAGTTTTATTTCACTTTGCCTTTTAGTTTGGCAACACTCATTTTAATAATATAATTAAAGGGTGCTACCAAATTAAAAGGAAGCAAAAGGTAATTTCGCTTGAAGATATAAATACTCAGAAAATATCTGAATTTTTTTCTATTTTCAACATCGTCATGAAAATGTATTATAGCGAAAACTTGTTGAGGATGATATGAATGAAGGTGAAAATGGAAAAATTTTAAATGCACCCATTTCAATGTTTTACATCACGGGAGGTGCTCAGGGAGAATGGCAATCTTATTTTTTTAAATAATTTGAGAAGTATCCCCTCTATGTTACAATAAAGAAGGTGATAAACTCTACAATGATAAAGAGAGGTTTCGTCACTTTTTGGATGAATATCATTGTTTTGCATGAGTATGATGTAATAAATGCATTGGATCTTTCATTTATCTCAGATGGCAAAAGTTGTATTTCCTAATAACCAAATGTTAATGTGCCTACATATAGTGATAGCTCTCATGTTCCCTATCCTAGTGTAATTGCAAGGTTAATGCTAAAAGGATACAACAATGCTAAATTAAGTGCAATTGTGATCTAACAATGTAATCCATGCATCGGATGAAATAGACACAAGGGATTATCCCTCCCTAATTGTAGGCACTCAAAATGACTACTAGTAGTTGGTTGATAAAACTTTTGATACATATAGATGTATTCTCATTGTTAGATATGAGTTGTGTACCAATGAAGGCAAAGGAGTGTCACAGAATAAAAACAATATTATGCTAGGTTCACCTTCCAAAATATGTGAGAAACAAGTAGATCATGCTTATTTTTATTGGATGATATTTGGCATGAGCATGTACTCCATGGTCATCTTGATGAGTACCCTCTTACTGCAAAAAAATGAAAGGGTATTTTATACTCTTGCATCATCATCTTTAGGAATTCAAACCTAGAATATGCCTTCCATATGAGACAATTCAATCTCCCGTATAGATTAGAGAGGTGTTACTTCAATGGGGGGCACCAAAATTAGTAAAGATGAAAATGTAAGTGTGTCACCCAACAATGACGTGAAATGTGATGGTACTTTGGTCATGTTGAGTTTCCATATTTGTTAAAAAAATATGGATAATCGTTTATTCATATTGTCTCCAAATATAATGTAAACATTGATGTGTGTGGTTCAATGTATATATCTCATGCATATCTGAGGATACATGATAATACCAATCAACTAATCTCAGTTATATTTGAGTCTTCATCCACGTGTTCTGTTGGCATATCTCCTTGTCACAACGCAGGGGATGATAGAGCATGTTGGCGGTTTTCATTATGATGGTGTATGCCCATAAATTTTCCAAATAGAACATGGAAATTTTTTTTCCCCAAAATGAGGAATATCCTCTATATAGTATAACAATAATGCTAACAACCTATACAAGAACAAAAGAATAAAAAATTAAGTAATACCACCTATATATTATAACAATGACGGTGACAACCTATACAAGAACACAGACATAAGGATAGGCATTTGTTGACAACCTCTCAAAGATCATGGATTATTTCCTTCCATCACAACAAATATTAGAACAACATTTAGTGTCCTTGTATAGGAAACCTCTTCAAAAATACATATAGGAAGCATGTATCAGTGAGCCTTGGAACCCTTCTATAGATGTCATTAAGGAGCATATACAGAAGTTTATTTCCATATTCAGCCTAGAAATAATGGAGACACTATCATACAATCATCCATATTTTGGCATTATCCCATTTTGCATGATTAGAAAACGTAGTGGAAGAGGACATTGTACTTTGGATATGTTGAGGTGGCCATATTGGTTATTAGATTTTACTTAGCAACAACTCTTAGAGAATCTACTTTAGGGTAGGGATAGAATAAGTTCATTTGAACAATAGTTTAGCTAGAATAAGTTCTTTGAGCATTTGATTTTGTATTGTGGCACTGATGTGTACAATGAAAATATTCTATAATCCTCATGCACTCTAGAGAAGACAACAATTCCGCAAGTTGGAGGACAATATTACCCATCCTTCAAGCAAGGGTATTTACACACAATTTTAATGAAAAGGTCAGCTTGATGTTATTATGATTTTTGGATGATTTCACATTTTTCAAAGAACCTCACATTTGTCAAGGCATGGTCCACAATGTTTTAGGCATTTTTGGGCTTGTTGTGCACATTTTAACCTTTTATTGACTATCTACATGGAAGACTCTAGAGTGCTTTCTTAGTTGATCATCTATTGAGCTGAATTTCACCTATTGTGAAGCCCAACCAACACATCTCAATGCTATGACAATTGTATGGTACTTAGGGCATGATATGATGTAAATAGGGTTAGTTGAGTGACATTCTATCTTGAAGATATGACTTGGAACTCACTTTACACAATTTCAAAGATGTGGAGGTGACTTAAAGGACACCATTTGAAGACCAATGAGCTGAGCTTGAGGGATCAACCCTATCTATTTTGATCTCAATGTCGATTTTTGGGGTTTATGACTTATTTTTGAGCTTGTGAAGTTACTCCCATGCTTCATGGAGGTCTCTTAAGCCAAGATATGACCCTGTGTATTAATTTGATACATTATTTGGAGGTATTGGAGCATTATGTTGAATAATTTATGGAGCTATTTTCATGGAGTTACCCTCTTTGGAGGTCTTTATTTTGATAGAGTAATTTTTTGACCTTGGAAGCACATTTAACTACTTTGGAAGTATCTTGGGAGGATAGATTTGAAACTTGGAGATATTCATGGAGGATATACAGATGTTGGAGAGCTTTTGAAGCTTAAATGGGCATCATTCAACCTTATTTGGAGGGGAGGGCCTCTCGTTTACTTCATCCTATTCATTATACATGTGGCTTGACCACTTTTATTTTAATGTTTTTTTATAATTATTTAGTTACTTTTCCTAGGCTAAATCTAGCAAATCACATGAAAATTTGAGTTTTATTATGAAAGGAAGAGATGCATCATCTATATGATGAGATGCACCTTTTCATTTGAAATTATGGTTCGGTATTTCAGGGCTCTCTCTTTTTCAAGCCCAATAAATATATCTTTCTTGGAGCATCTATGGTGTTATATATTCTTTTTTGGTGGTGAATGGCTCAATTTTTGAAGCTTGTCTTACTTGGTTTTATTTTGGTGCAAAAATATTAATGGTGGAATATTCAAGTTCTTTACAAGTCTTTAAAATTGATCCATTGAGGGATAGAAAATATCACATGTAAGGGAGAAGTTTAGGGTTTCTCCTCATTCTTCCTTTGTTTATTTGGTGTGTATTTGATACCATGCTTTGATTTTGCATATGCCTCAGATAAAGTATTAAGTGATTTTATCGAGTCATTGTTAGTTTTAAAGGATGAAGGATTTTCTTACATCGAATCCCCTTATTGCACACCTTGAATTTATTATTGATCTTGATTACGTAATGATTGCTCATTAATTATTGTCTTCCACCATGGAAATGTGTAAGGCATATTGTTTGCCTTTGCTAATTTTTAATTTCAGCCTTATATTGAAGGTTTACAAGTAAATAAAATATGGAACTCCCCCCATGGATAAGATAACGGTATGCTCCGGTTGATTTCTCAATGATCCAAGGCTTTCCCCATGAACATCCCAAGATAGATGTAGACGAAATTCCAAGAGTCGATGGGTAAATTGATTCAGTCACATAGCATCTCTTTGCAGTTATGGAATTTAACAACAATGATAGACTCTTTGATGAAGCTATTTTAATGAATCCTTTTGCAATAAGTCTAAAGGAAAATGCAAGCAATTGGTCCAATACCCTTGGAAAGGAAATGTTTTCATGTTATGAAAATTTTATTCAAGCATTATGCACACGTTGGTACTGTGCTCCTAAACAATGCCTTCCCATTATTCAAAATATTGGGAAATTTTTTGGATGAACAAAGGCTAATTGAACAGGGTCTAGGACCAACTCTTAAAGATGACAAAACCAATCTTGAAGTAGTTTGCAAGCTATATTTGAAGTGAGAGGCTCCTAGATTCAATTTTGAACAAGATGATGTTACTGCTACTATTTCCAACAATTTGTTTAATATGAAAAAGAAATGATATATAAGTAACTCTACAATTAAAAAAGAACCCTGACTTGGTCATTTCTTGCATATGAAATCACTATGACAAATTTGTGGAAAACCATGAAGTGCGGTTTGAAAGAAAGGAAGAGGCCATTCACATTATCTTGCAATACCATGAAAGGGAAATGTAAAAGTATGTAAATGAAAGTTTCTTTGATGGCCAAGAATAATAAATTTACATGGTTAAAATTGAGGGTTTTCCTAGAATGAGAAACTCTTCCTGTAGTTTTATCTATCACCGTGACAGATTCAAGGAAAGAAATCTTGTTCTATTTTAAAAACAAGTTCCTCACCTTTGATTCCAAATTCGCTGAAGATAGTGGTTTATATTTGGAACTATCTAACAAGGAATAGGAATTGTCTAGTAAAGAGAAATCAAGTTAGAAAACAACCTAATGTTTCCCTAAGGATTTCTAAAAAATGGTATCAGATCTAAGTTCAATGGAATAGGCAACAAAAGGACCACTATGTTTTAGAAGACTAAGGGTTTCAAGTCTATCCAAAAGGAAATATATATACATCAACCTTGAGATCTGAGCTTGAAGAATATTTTTGGGCCACTTTACCTTTGAAATCAGGCAGAAGACCTAGGCTAGAAGGCCAAAAAGTTTGAAGGAGTATTCATATCACATTTTCAAGGGTCCAAGAAACTAATTAACAAGCCTAGTCAAGACCGAGTATCTTCAAAAAGAGACCAAAGGTCTGTGCATTGTCTAAGTGCCTTGAAATCATATAAAAAAGAGTAAGGTTCTATGCAATCTTATAAGGGTCACCAGATTACAAGTTTAAGATATCTTTTTTGAAAGAGAAATAAACCCTAAAAACCAGTAAGAAATTCACTTGGAAAGAAATCAAGACCAAACTATATAGAGGGATTTTATTATCGCTTGGAAGTTCTAATCCAAACCTATAGTAACCCTAGGAGGTCTGCAACCATTTTAAAAAAAAATTGATATATATTATATATATATATATATATATATATCAGTCATCTCCAAGGCTAAAAACAACCTTCTTTCCTACAAATTGTCATACATCGAAGAAAAGTAAAATATGTAGTCTTTCAGAAAGTATTAAAGATACTTTTGTAATTACTTAAATCCCTACCTTGAGGATCAAAATTTCAATGGAAGGCTACATGTATATCAAATCTCTAGCGTCCAAAGCTATCAGATCTACTACTAAAAGAAGAATTTTGTGCAACATGGACCAATCCCTAAACTCAATGAATTAGTCATAATTATAAGAGTTGTTGTTTCTCACAAAAAAGTATCTGGTTATCCTGAAGAAGAGCATCTTGAGTTGACGCTACCATTGGAAGAATCATGAAATCAATGGAAGTTACAGAACGTTTGAAGGTAGCCTTTGTCTTTGGCATAGTTGGACATTTCTCTCTCTTAAGGATAGCGAGAAGATCATGGCATTTTGAAGAAACATTTGTAGTAGACATCTTGTAATCTTGGAGAACTAAGTTATTCAGTTCTTGAGGTACGTATAATTGCTTTATTCATGTAAGGTATAATTTGGATTAGGATTGTTGGGTCTGCAATCTTCATATTGTTGGAGATTGTTAGCATCTAGGTTTTTGTCTAAACCCTAGTTGGTATTTGGAAATCCTAAAGAGAAACCCTAAAAATATTCTATTTTATTTACCCATAGAAATTAACTTTTGGTCTCTAGGGTTTTTAGGTAGTCTAGGGAGAAACGATTACCCCTCGTAAAGGTAGAATTGGAATTGAAATTCAAACTCTAGGGTTGATGTTTTGAAATCTAACTTAGGGTGTGATCTAGAAATCCTAAAGTTTCCATGGAATCCCTAATCATGATTATGCTCATGTACTTGTATATTTTTCTTGGTGGTACTTGTTAGTAAATATTCCAGGTACTTAACAAGTAAGATATGTTGATCTTATGAAGAGTATGATGAATAAACATTTGGTCATCAAGTTGGATCCTTGAGCACTCTAATAAAAGTATATTTGTATGGAGATAAACCATGAAGATGTTGTCATGATAAGTGATAGCCATTCAAGAGGGAGTCCTTCCAAATTTTGTAGAGGAAGCAACTCAAGGTATGTTTAAAATTTTAAGATTTGCAGCACGTCCCCATCATATGAGCATGTACGACCATTTTGTCTTTAAAATATATTTATGGCAATGACTCTCTCATCTCTAAGGTTTTCCCATAGAATCATAAAGATTCTTATATTGATAAGGTGTTTAATATTTAGATTAAATCAACCATTTAACTATCTTTCACTATTTATCAACTTTGGTGAAACACTAATTTTTAGAGTTTTTTGTTGGGCATATGATAAAACCGTAGCTTGTTAGGATTTAATGATATTATCTATGGTTTATGATAAAAACCATAGTAAAAGATGAGATAAAATTCTAGGACTTGAGAAAGAAACCCTAGATGCTTCCATTATGGTTGAAACTCTAACATGGCTTAGTTATTGGATATCTGAGGTTTAATATTAATTTTTTTATGATAATATCTAAGGTTAGTAACAAAACCATGGAAAATGTTGTTGTAAGTGTGTAGGGAATGAAAGTGTAACCTAAGTTGATTGCTTATGACCATAACTAGGTCTTGGATATCTAAAGTTTAATTTCTTATTTAAGGCTTTGATAACCCTAGATGTTTCCCTTGTGACAAGTTCATAACCCTAATTTGATACATTTAATCTCATGATATTGTACATATATATTTGTGTGCTTCTATACATATATATAGATGACACTTGGATCGCTGATGAGTTGAGTGGGTACGTTGGCAGGTAACCTAGATGGTACCCTAGTGGATCGATACCTTTACTGTAGTTTCGTGGTACCTATATTGGATGTAAGCCTAGAATGTGCCTATATCTATCTGATATAATGACATAGACTTAAATCATGCTTATCATGTTTCCTTTTCCCAACATGAACAATGCCAAAAGGAATAATTCTTGAGAATAAATGTCTTGGGTAGTTGTGAAAAGACAAGAGATTACTTCTAGAAATGTCAAGAATATTTATATATATTGAATCTCTAAAGAATGGCATCATATATTAAGATAACTAACCCAAGCATATAGTGACAGAAATCTAGTGTTATCTCACCACAATTGGTGTCATCAATTCTAAAGACTTCTGCCAACTTGACTCCCTTATCTTCTTGATAAATTAACATCTACACAAGATCAAAAGATTGCAATTCACTCAAAAGTGTCATTTCAATTTAGGTATTGTAAAACCTAGAATTAATAGGTACTAGAATGTACAAATTAATTTTCTTCCTAGAGCAAGAAAGTTCACAAAGCTTCCAATGTATTAAATACAAACATTATTTGTTGCGTAATATAAAATTGTAAATGATTTTAATGCTTGCAGTATTTCTCTTAAAGGTATTAACTAAATATAAATTGAACATGTAAGCCATGGGAAATGCCACAAATCACAACTACATGTATCCCTCATCTTTCTACTCATGATATCAACCCGCTTCCATCACTTCTAAATATATAGTGATAAATAAAAATAGATAATACACGTTTGAATTACCGTTAGTCATACCTTATTCCATCCATGGTAGTATGTTCTTTCCAATTTGAAGAACTTTGTAAGTTGAAATTACTATGTTGTACAACCACTCCCTTTAAAATATAGAAGAAATGGCAAGTTAGTTCAAAGATCTACCACTCATAAGACTACAAATACAATAAGTAGTGAAGTGAATTATGCAGCAAAAAAAAGACATAAAATTGAAATCAACTTAGCTTGAGTGATAAATGTAATGCTACAATTTTGAGCTATTTTCTTCTGATGGTTGTTTGACTTCAACATCTGAATTAATATTGGTTTTCCTACACATATTCATGAGACAAAATATTAAAATTAATAACATGAATACATAATAATTAAAAGGACTCGAGTGCATAAATACCTAAATGAGCTCATCTCAATTTTGATAATAAATTATTGGAATAATTTAATCTTAGAGAAAACCTCTCTCCTCTATTGAACAGGGCCAACCACGTGAAGTTGGAATATCTAATAGCCCCTTCCCCCCATCACATCATTCTCAATCCCTCAATACCCAATCTATATACTATGTAGGAAATAGTTGAAGGCAAGCCATTAAGACACATAAAAAAACAAATAAGTGTGAAGCATATTGTAAATGAAAACTAGGACTAATCACAGATAAACAATATACCAGTAATGGAAATTAGAGAATAAACACTTCAATAAAGCTCTGAGTTGATCAAGAGGTCCGTATGAGCTTCTATTTTATGTTTGAGTTAATAGAGATCAAACAAAGAAAAAAATGACTTCACATAGATAAGTTGATTCATTCAAGTGAAATGGGTATAAGTTTTGGACATCGAATGATCATAAATTTTCAAATACCATGTGAAATGCATCACCTAGAATTACCTTATATTTAGTTGTTAGGGTATTTTACTAGTATTATGGGAATATTTCATTAGTTGGTGGGCTTATATGCTTTCCCTCTGTCTTTCCTATTAGCATCAAGGGACTAACTAACGACCTCCTTCTGGGTAAAATCCAATAATCTCTATGTCTATAGCTAGCCATAGATTTTCCTCTGCATCACCCCTAGGACCATGTGCTTATGCCAGATACCTATTTGAGTTGTTTGCTTAATAATTAATTCATTGTAACCCATGGGCAGTTCCGGTTAATCCAATAAGCATTCATTCATGCAAAGTAATTCCAAATGATAACATGCTAAGACATATGTGGTCATCATCTAAATCTCTATATTACTTTACAACTTTCCACTTCTATTTCATCTTTACGTTCATTCTAATTTTTTTCTATAGAATTGATTGCAAGTTCAATGAAGAAATCATTTGGAACCCCTCCTTAACTAAGAAATGTGATCAAGCATATTGAAAGGATGTTGTGCTCGGCCTATAGCCAGTTCCACAAATTTCCAAGGAGTTGATACTTGGGTAACAAAAATACTTTTCATCTCTTTCAAGTTTGTTCATTGAATCTCAAAAATGGATCTTTTTACATGGAAATATTGTATTAAAAAGAAATTCTCCTTTCACTGCATAACAATTATAGAAAATATGACATTGAATGAGCAAGGTATGGGCCTTTGAAATATAATTTCTTAAATGTTTTCCTTCAAATACATTTTTTGGGCATTGTGAAGTCGAATCTTCACATATGAATCCACTGCCATCAATATGTATTAGAATCTATCCATTTAAGTCATAAAACTCCTTTTGGTTCTCATCCAAAAATTGTATATCCACCACATAGATAAAATCTACATCTAAGATATCACCTCAAAAGCAAATGTGTTTTGAAATAATTATTGTAAACTGAGCTATGTATTTCTTCAAATTGGAAATAGTATGTACATGCATAAATAAGCATTGTACCTCATGGATAGATTTGCTAAATAAAATGTATGTACCTTTTTCATCTACTTTTTCAATTTATTCAGTGTAAACAAAGTAACATTTGATTGATGATCACATGGGATCTTTCCTTTTTTCCTTCCCACCATCCTTGATTAAGTGTTATAAGGAGAAGGTAGGTCTAGTGTAGGTGTGATAGTTTTGTAGTTGGGTTTATGTAATAAGCCACATAGAAATATTTGACTTGAGGGAGCTTAGGATAGTGGTGCAAGTAATGACCATAGGCCCCCTAAGATAACTCACTAATTATAACTTTCCCATTTAGAGATATCCTACTTATGCTAGATAACAATAATTATGTCTATCTTCATATGGTTTGAAGAAAACTTATCACCTATATTTCTTCAAGTGAAGGTAATTACGTTTTTTCAAAGGTGAGATGTAGTATGATGGCAAAGTGGGTATAAGCTGTGAAAAATTCTTGTGCTGTAGATGTAGAAAGGCAAAGGCATCAGAATGGGTTGGAGGTGTTGTACCTTACTCTTCTTTCCTTTTATTCTTCATATAAAAAACGGGTTGAGGTGCAAAGCATAACAAATTTTAGAGCCAATTCTAGAGTAGAAGGTGATCTAAAACACCACAAGTGAGTCACTCAATTTGGAAGTGCTCTAGAGGAGCTTCCCAACGGTATAAAGAAGTATGAAAATTGCCTCCTGGATCAAAATATAGGGGAAATCAAAGTTAGGACAATAAACGTCAAAATCCCATAGACCCTATGGTCTCAGAATCTCGTAACTCATGAGAAAACCATTTTTGAAAGGCTCCAAGGACTAGGGACTAGGGATCCATGAACTTTCATAGTTAGGTCCATCTACTAACAGAAATTTGAGGCCCGGACCACGCGACTTTGAAACCCTATAACCTTTTGTTAAATCAATTTTTCAAGGCATCGATATTGAACAATTTACAGAGAAATTTCTCACACAACAAAGGTCCACTAACCCTTCTCTCTCTCCTCCGACTAGACAGGTGGAAAAATGTCATTGGGAAAAGGTGATGTTGGAAACCAACCACTAGCAGGTGGACATGTGGTTGGTAGTTTTGAATTTTTCAGGTACCCAAAGGGCCCATATACGGATGACACTTGGACCAATCACAGGTCAACATGTGGCTTAGTTGATGTCAGCATGATGTCATCCTGACAACATATCCCAGAGGATTGGAACCTCATAACAATTTCAAATTATATTTGAAAGGGAGCTGGGCTTCTAGGGACTAGGGGATCGGAGAATTAAGGCATTCAGGTTCCAGCTTAGTAGTTAGGAGGTCTGAGGCAACACCATTTTTTGACACACAGAAGCTGCCAAGTGGCAGAATGCCTCCCATCACTTTCCAAATGTAAATTGATTTTAACAGCAACCAACAGAGTGAATCATTCTCCATCTTGAAGCATCCTCACCTAGGAGAAGTTCTGATGGGTAAATAAGCATGACAATTATGTTGGCCCTTGTCCTAGGTAAGTCAGATTCAATAAAGTAGATAACACAAATAACAATATGTGATTAATTGAGAGGGGTCAAGTGTTGCATCCAAGTGCTCAAGAACCCCACCAAGGGAGGTAAAATGGGCCCACCACCAATTGGGACAATGCAGCAACCACGTTAGTAGCTAGGACGATTATCAAGTGAGTGTTGAAAAAGAGCGCAAGATTGTTTGATACATCACCCTCCTCCATTTCCGTCTTCTTAATACAATTATTCCATGTTTATACCCCTGCTCCATTTTTTCCCTTTCCCACCTAAAAACCCTAGAAAACTGACCATTGCACCTTATGCATTGATTATTGCGGTTTAAAATTACCTATTTCAAAAAGTTCTGCATCTAAGTCACTCCATCTACTTTCAACTATCTCCACCCAACTGTCTACCAACAGGTGTAAGGACCTTCGTTCACCCTTGTCATCTAGTTTCCTTTTCTTACTAGGTAATTCATAGTCTCTCAGTCCTTGCACGATTTGTCACCATGCTCAAATTAAAAAGGGGCTCATCAATAACCTTGAAAAAACAACAACCAAAACCCTCCACCCACACCAAACCCTTTATGGAAACAAATGGGAAAATTCACAATTTCTTATGCCCTCTAAACCTATCTGACTTTTGACTTGACATCTATGGCCACTACCTGTACAAGGAAGGCCCCTTCTGAGTCATGGAGTCATGATTGTATCACTTAGTCACCCAGAAAATGTACCCTTTCCTAAAATTCATGTCATGGCCCATGGCCACGTTTGTTAAAGGAAAAAAATGTTTCATTTCCTCAATGAGGGAGAAAATTCTAGAAGCCACCCCTGAATTGATACACAAAGCCTTCCTTTACCCAAAATCCCTAAATTTCATGAAGTTTAGAGAGACCATGCTCTTATATGATTACATTTTGCTCTCGACTACAGAGAAACAAGTCTTTCTCCAACTAATCCTAGCCCCAAATTCATAATTTCCTAACACCTCTAAAAACCTTCCCATTTCTTATCCTCTATGTTATCCTATGGTTATTTGGTGAGAAGGAGAAATCATATGTCTCCAAGGTAGCCTTAGGTATTTTACATAAGATGATGAGGCCATACATTGTCCTTAGCATTCCCTCTTTCATGGTTGAAGTCATCAAGTTCTAGTTTGAGTAATATTATTTGGCCTCCTCCTTCAATTATTACTCCATATTTGTTTACTTGTTCCTTTACACTCATTTTGAATAATTTGAGTCCCTATGCCTCAACATTGTAGACTCTCATAGGCAATGGAAATATGTGGTTGAATGGTACAATTCTCTAAAGAAAAAAAACCCAACAATGAAGGTTTTTCACACTTTCTCTTTACTTTCAGGGCCACTGCTTATAAATTTATCAACAAAGTCTCCCCTCCTAGAGTCTTACCATAATAGAGGAGGATTATTCAGCTCAACAAATATGCTAGGTTGGGTGACTCATATTTGTTTGAAAACTAGATTGGAGTCAGAGTATATGAGTCTGAATTTCCTCCTAACGGCTGCTCGTATTTATGCCCATGATAATTTTTGCATTGGATCTCATTAAGTAGAGCATGAGCATAGACCAAATTCATTTTGTCCATGCCAAAAATGGCTATATGTTTAAGCTTTGCATTACTATAGGCCCATTTTTTATGAACTCTAGACAAGATTTCTAGTAGGTAGAACATATGTTAAAGGATTTGAACATTGAAACTGAGAGGTGTGGTATTATGGCTCTCATGGTATTATTTGTAGAAGTAGGAGAGAGATTAATGCCTTGACCTATTAACATGAATCCAGGCCAAAGTTAGAATGGAAGGCTAATATTGATTCCTAGCCCATTAATACAAAGATGGAGATTGAGACATCAAGCACAAAGGAAAAGCTTCAGGAAAGGAGTATTGATGAGGCATGAAACACTCATATGGAGGATGCATCCTCAACCAAGAAGGAAAATATTCAAAAGAGGAAAAAGGAGGAGATTGAGGTCATTGGCTGAGAAGAGCCTAAACCATCTAGGCTTCCAAATGCAAATAGAGGATTCTGAACAAACTACCACCTCCAACTCAATTGAGGTAGAAATTCTGGGTTTATTTGGAATCATATTAGTCATAGGCCCTAAATGGGAGGAAGGGAAAATAATAGAGGAGAGAAATAAGAAATGTAGAGAGGAAATGTCATCACAACTGGCGTCTCATTCAGTGCCATATCAGATCACACCCTTGGATATCATTGACTTCGAAATAAATCAAATGAATTTTTCCATGTATCATCCTTCAATGGAGTCCCTCCCCTCTGGGCCACGGTTTAGAATAATGGACTTCTCTTTAGAGATTACGACTGTCCCCTTGCAAGGTAAAATAAAATTACACAGGCAGGTAAGGGATTTTATATATAATGATTTAAGCAAGGGAGCCTTGACCATCAACAAGGCTGAGAAGCTGTTGGAGAAAGAAACTACTAAGGTAAAGTAGGAGAAGGGCAATTCGAGATCCATCCATCTCCAAAATCAATTCTATGAAGAACTAGTTATCAAGACGGGGATGGATCCAAGTGATAAGGCCACCATAGATTCTATTATTAAACTTTCACAACAAAAAATATAGTCAGTGAGGAGGTAGCTTAAAATTCTTGATGCAGATCATGTACAGACCATGGAATTGGTACAGGTTGAAAATGAGAAGGAAACCCTAATCAAGGAGTTGATTGAGAGGAATAATGAGGTGATAGCACTCAAGATGAAGGTAGTTGAGTTGCAGCAAAAGATTGATTTTAATATATGTGTTGTGGTTGTGATAGACAACCCACAAAACCTCATTGAGAAACAAACCGAGGCCCTCATAGAGCTGCAGTTGTTAGAGAGCGAGCTTAAAAATATCTAGATTGAATTGGACAACACCAATTACACGCTATAAAATAAGGAGAAATAGATCAAGTATATCAAGGAAAGTATGGATCAAATTAATAATAAGTATCAGGTGGCACAAGACGAGATCAAAGAACTAAATAATAAGTTTAAGCGAAACATGGCCCTCGTTGAATCTAGGTAGGTAATCTGGGATGATATCATATCTGAAATAAGGAAAACATGTGAACACCTAAAAATAGTTGTTGCACAGAAAGCAGTTGCTAAAACCACTAAATCCTCTATCATGTCAGTCAAATAGGAGAATTACAAGAATGCCAATGCTACTGATAATTTTATCAATCTCCTCAATGATAAATCAGTTGATGAATTGAGGTAAATAGACATTATTGATATGATATGTGTAATCATAGAAGTCACCAAGATGATCCAGAAGAAGGAAGCGAGGGATGGGGCTGAAACATGTGTGGTTGAGTTGGAAAAGTTGGTAGCAACATTCAACTCTAATTTTGACTAGAGAACTAGAACAGGCTTACCTAGCTATTAGGATTTCCAAGGACATCTGTACCATGGGAGGAATATGATAAATTATTAGTTGAGGTCGAGAGAAAAGTGGACTCATCACATGAGAAGACTTCTACCCTCAATGGTAGGAATATAGTGAATTATCTGCCGAGATACTTCCAGCTACTGTGGCTTGTGAAAATCTTCTTCATGGCTAGGCTATACTAAACCGAGCTCACAAATTTAAGGATGGCCTATGGTGCCCTTATTCGCACTCCCATACCAAACCCAGTTCTGTGGAAAATATGCAACCAACTGGTTAAGCCACCATGAGTGAAAGTAGTGGAGCATGGGTCTACTTCAAAGGATCAAGCGAGCCAACAATGAAGAACTTTTCTAATTTGGAATCATAACATATCTCTACCATTTTGGAAATTTTGTCAATACTTTACTTTCAAGAAGGAATCAAGTTTGTTATGTAATAATTAGAATAACTAGGACATTGGAACCCTAATACAACTGATTAATTTAGACAAATGTTGCACTACAAGATATTTTTTGTAACTAGTTTTTATAGAACTCTCCCAATAAAATGGAAGAGGAACTCATTTGTAGGGATTCATGTTGCCATTATGGATAATGTGTTTTCCTTAATGGAAACCTACTTGCTAAAGATATACTTGATGACAATAAGTCTGATAATATGAGTGTGAAACTATAACAGATAACAAGTGCAAATGCTACAAATGATATGGATAGAGAAATGACAACTCAATTACAAATGAATGACAAAAGTGAATTTTGTGAAAGTATACCTAGTTCCTGTGAAGAAGGGTCGTGTAGATACGTAGGTCTTATGAGTAAATTCATGTATAGAATCCAAACTATGGAAATTTGGATATTAGGGGTCATTGCCATGGTATTGATCGATATTAATTGGAGTGATAATGTTCATTTGATACCGTCACCAACTAATAACTACTTTACCAAAGGATTTAGCTAAGGTATTGACTAAGGAAAAAAATATACAAGGAGATGGAGATCAAGGTGTTAAGTGTGAAAGTAATGGATTTTTTATGTGTGATATGATCTGGAATAGGTGTACACGAGGGATCAAGGAGAAGACTCATATATGAAAAAACTGATGATATATTGAAATATATGCTTGTTTGATTTTCTTGTTTAAATAGTCAACAATCCAAGATCTATCATTATAATGATGTTTTAATCTGAATTCATTTTCATAAAATTGTAGTTTTGACAGTGAAGGTTGCAAAATGTGAGTTATGTTTGCAACAAATGTATGTTTTAGTAATTTATGATATGTAATGTTGTTTTCTTCTAGATAGTCATGTACATACACAGATTTGGTTTAGTACTATCGTGTATAAATTATGTGATAATCTATTTAGCATGCTGAAGCATATACACAAGTGTTATGCGTGGTAGTCGTGTACAAATGCATATCTATTTTATGGAAGTGACATATATGTACTAGGGTTTGAATTGTTTCTAGATGATGACATTTGATAATGTTTGTTCTATTTGGTGCTATATGTCAATGATGTTGTTATCATGGTGATATTTGTCTCGCAGTGTTGAATGGGATGATTTAGTTGTGGATATGAATATTGGTTAGTGATCATGCTATATAGTGTCAATTTGTGATTAGTTTCTACTATGACTTAGTATGTATACAACTTAGTAGGTAATGCAGTGATTCAGTTTCAACATTCAGTGAATTGAGATTTGTACATGTGTTATAAAGACAAAGCACGTATGTATGCGAGTTTTATTATAAATAGTAGCATATATAATTTGAAGTTAAATTTAGTTAGGATTTGCAGTGTTGTTGTTTTATGACAGATGATGATTTTTGTGTATTTGCTACGATATATTGATTAGGATGGTTGGCATCGACTGTGGATTGCTTGTCCATTAATTTGATTTGGTTGTGATTGGTTTACTTCAGTATTCATTGAGATAATGTTACAATGATTCAGTTTGTGCTTGAGTGATTGTATTTTAGATTCAATATTCAATTTGTTATTGAGCATAATTTTGGGTGTGGGTTGAGTATGAAAAATTGATGAAAGCTACCTTACAGGTTGTTTGAATATTTTTTGACACATGGGTCTAGTGTGAAACATTTTGAAACATGGTCCACAAGGCGTTGAGGGTTTTCACCTTTAGTGATGGGGTAGGAGCTCCCTTGTGTTAGGAGTCAGTAAACAAGATTAAGGGGTCATAATTTCGTTCCATTGTGTTATGGAGAATGAGTGGAGGTTGTAGCCTACTATAGGTTAGTGTCTGCATGATGGTAAGAGTATGCAGAAGTAAAAAATATAATTTATCTTTTCTTTATAATAAAAGAAGAAGATAGAGATGACAACATCGATATTTCTCTCCCACATTGAGTTTCCACTTAAAAACCTGGTATTCTATGTGTGTTGTTCAATTTTTGTGATTTGTATATTCTTTACTCCATACTGAATGGTTAATGAATCGATAATGCAATGGTTAAATTTAACTCTCTGATGGATTTGTGATGAATTAAGTAAAGTGGGTATATGTTATTTTCCTTCACTGAATTCATGTACACGCACTGGTTGCATAGAGGAAAATAGCGTACAAATTTCAGAATATGAAATGAAAAGTTAATATGAATTAAAAATAAATATGCAAACCCCCTGCCCTCCCCTTTATATTTTTCCTAACAATTGAAATTAGAGTAGGTCCCTTAGAATAATCTTGATCACTTAAAGGGAGATCTATGAAAATGAGCAATGAAGAGGGAGTATTTTCTTCTAGGCCACCCTTGTTTAATGGAACTAACTTTATATTTTGGAAAGTTAGAATGAGAGCTTATTTTTACGTAATATGATCTAAAGTATGGGAAATTGTTGAAGGTGTGTATCAATACCCAACCTCCATTCCCATAGATAATGCAGGAAAGAATAAATACGAGAAAAATGGAAATGAAGTGAATATTATTTTGGTAATTTTAGATAAATCTGAGTTTGTGAAAGTCATGCAACTAAACATCGCAAATAAATATGGAATATGCTTGTCCAAAGCTATGAAGGTGACACTAAGGTAAAAAGTGCTACATTCCCACAGATAATGCAGGAAAGAATAAATACGAGAACAATGGAAACAAAGTGAATGTTATTTTGGTAATTTTAGCTATATCTGAGTTTGTGAAAGTCATGCAACTAAACATCTCAAATAAATATGGAATATGCTTGTCCAAAACTACGAAGGTGACACTAAGGTAAAAGGTGCTAAACTTCAAACATATAGAATTCAGTATGAGACTCTTAAAATGCATGAAGATGAAAGCATTACAAAATTTTTCCTTGGAGTAGATAGAATTGTTAACACAATGGATAATTTGGGTAATGAAATAAAGGAAACCATCGTTGTTGAAAATATCTTGATATTTCTAACTCCAAAGTTTGATTCCAAATTCTTCACCATTAGAGAAATGCAGGATTTGAATAACCTTACCCTGGAGCATCTCCATGGGATCTTGACAATTTATGAGATGAGAAAACGAGCTACATTAGATATTAAAGAAGCAGTATTCAAAGCCACAAAAAAAGGGAAGGAAAAAGAAGAGCCTAAGTAAATAGGCTATATTTTAGATGAAGAAGAAGAAAATTCTGTGAAGAAGCTCTAAGTAGGAACTGGAAGGTTTAAAGGTAATATTCATTTTAAATTTTTTTATTGTGGAAGAGTAGGTCACTATGCATCCAAATGTCCATATAAACAAAATCATGAGAGGGGAAGGATGCAGACAAGAAAAATGCCAAAAATAAGTTTTTTGCTAGGATTTTCTTTTATTCTAATCAAGATATTCAAAACACATTTGATGACCAGGAAGGTTAAAATTCAACATATAACACTTGAACCAAATACTTATGTCTCTTGAAGGTCAATCAACTAGTGAATCAGATAGGTTTGAATAGATATTTTCAAAAAAGCATTGAAAGAAAATGATAGACTCGGGAATGGAAACAAAAGAATGTAGTATGATCAAGGAAATAAACATGTTAAGAATGCAATTAGAAGAAACCAATAGAAGAATAGAGATCTTAGCAAAACAACTTCAGGAAAAGGAAAAGCATTGTGAAAAATTAGAATATGAAGTTGTGACTCTAGGAGGAATATTATGCGAAAATCAACAACGGGTAAAGGCATTTGAATCACTAGAGAATATTATCAATGAACAATGTTCTCCTCTAATCAAGATAGACATTGGATACAACCACATGGCTTTTGATTCACAATGTAATGATAAGAACAACCAACATAAGGTTTTTCAAAAGAAAGCTAAATCGAGTCACACATATGAAAGGAAATCTCTTAGATCAAAGTCAAGATTGATCCCTAGGCATAAATGATGGTTTCATGGATACTATTTTTTTTGTAACTCGTTTGGGTGTAGGCTCACTAATTGCAGGTCAAGCATTTGGAATGGAAACAAAATATGGGATAAGCTCCATAAATTATAACACATGATTATAAATTGCAAGCATATTTGGAGGAAGAAGGAACATCAGTCAAACACATAGGGAAGATTATCTCTATTATAGTCCATTATTCTTAAAACGTAAACTTCTAACTGTGATTGTAGAAATGAATGTAAGGTACAGAACCTCATGGAGAACATGTGATGATTATTAGGTCCACAATTATTGACATCGTGTTAGATGAAGTAACAATGAACATGAACAGATAGGATAGGTTCAGGGGGAGTTGTGGCTATAAATAATCAACAATGTACTTGATGTATGTAGATCTTATGAAAGATAGTGTCATGTACATGCATGTTTTGATCTGTATAGTCAAATATGTTTATCTAAGATTAAAAAAAAAGGTGGCACATATTTAGGTGGATCTTATCATATGCATCCATTAGTCATTATTGGCTCTCTAGTTCTAATATTGACTTGTTGCAAACTATTAATGGTGCCCATATGCTACTTAGAAATGATGTTGGTTCATGATGTTGTTGCAAAGTGTTATTGTTGTTGTTGAAATAGTTCTTTGGTGTAGTTGTTGGTTGATATGATACATATAATGTGCTCAAAGTTAATGGTGAGAAGTTGGTGTAGGTTCAAGGGGAGAATATTCTATGTTTCTAATAGTTCATTGTTTGTATTATGGTTTCTTAAGCACTACTTGTTGCATGGTATTGCATTATGATGAATGCATATTGGTAATTTGAATGTATGGTTGTTATTGCTTTTACCACTAAAGATACATATGTTTCTATCATTAGTTATAAATGATGCATGTACCTCATGAGATGAAATTATGGATGATGTCTTGCACTTGGTTAAGTTGACTTGAATATCTTGATTATGTTTTGAATCAGTTATATGATTTGTGATGCTGAAGGTTATCTTTGTTTGCACATATGTTATTGATGCATGTACATGCTACCTATGGTGTTTGATATTGTTGCTTGAGGATTGTGGCTCTTCCTATACGTGGAGAGAGTATGTTGACCTTGATGAAATAAGGTCAAGGGGATGAGTTTTCGACACAGATTGATTGCACAATCTTTTGGTGATGCTTTGGAATATTGCATATTTCATCTCATGATGATGATGTTGGAGAGATTGATGCTACACTATCATATCTTACATTACTTCTCGATGATGAGGATGTTCATTCTACTATCATTATGACATCTATGTTTCTGCTATTAGATGATAATGTTGTAGATTCCTATATGGTGCATGGTGGTTTGTCATGTTTATGATGGTCCCACGACCTCATTATTGAGGTCCCTATTTTCGGTTATAAGTGTCATATATGTATCTTGACGTAAAAGTCATGAAAAGACTCATGTTGTAGTCATTGTAAAAGTCCGTCATGTATGGGATATTAGGATCAAGTCGTCATGTATGTAATCCCATTATTTTGGGATATTGACATAAAATTTGGGTCAAATATGTAACCCCATTATGTTGTTTGATTGATATATTCATGAGAGCATAGAGTCATTGGTATAGGATAAGTCATTGTATATCTTTAGAAGGTTCAACATATGCTCAAGGGAAGCATGGTCAATATGCATCTTTCGTGATTCATATTCAACAGATAAGACCCATAGTGATCAACATTATAAGGGAGGCACTTCATTCAACCTAGATCAACCCTTTTCCCTTGATGTTAAAGGGGTAGATAAGCTTGGTATTCAGATAGAGTGTTTGGAAAGAAGATACAGTGTTTGCAGGTGGTGTACAAACACCAAAGTGGTTGCCATCAAGTCCAAAGGGGGGTATTTTTGGCATTATGGCTAATTTGTTTTCCTTGATGACAACCTCCTTGACAGATATGTACCTGATGACAACAAGTGTGATAATATGATTGTGGAACTATATCATATAATAGATTCATATGGTACATATGATATGGACAAATAAATGACAACTCAGTTACAGATGAATGACAAAATTGAATCTTGATATAGTATACGTGGTTCCTATGAGGAAGGGTCAAGTACATATGCAGGTCTTGTGAGTAAAAGTAACGTACATAATCTGAACCATGGAAATGTAGATACCAAGTGTAATTCCCATGGTATTGGGACATAGTAATTGGAGTGGAAATGTTCATTTGATCCCATCAAGAAATACTAACAAATTTACCAAAGGATTACCAAAGGTATTGGCTAAGGAAAAAAATGTATAAGGAGATGGAGATCAAGGTGTTAAGTGTGCAAGTAATCGGTTTTTTATGTGTGATCTAATATGGAATAGGTGTGCACCAAGGAGAAAGGAGAAGACTCAAATCTAAAAGATATAATGATATATTGAAATATATGC
Organism: Pinus taeda; assembly: GCA_000404065.3. Lineage (NCBI taxonomy): Eukaryota > Viridiplantae > Streptophyta > Pinopsida > Pinales > Pinaceae > Pinus > Pinus taeda. Next base: position 145,835 of record APFE030260716.1, on the reverse strand, counting down.
TCATTTGATTTGCTTGTTTAAGTATCTAACAATGCAATATCTATAGTTATAATGATGTTGTGATCTGAATGCATTTTCATAAATATATAGTTTTGACAGTGAAGGTTGCCAGAAGTGAGTTATGTTTGCAGTGAAGGTATGTTTCAATAACTTAATATTTGTATGCTAGTTTGTTTCTGGATAGTTGCATACATACTTGGATCTGGTTAAGTACTATCGCATATAAATTTTGCGATAATTTATTCAGTATGTTGAAGTATATACACAAGTGTTATGCATGTTAGTAGCATAAATACACATATCTATTTTATGGAAGTCATGTATATGTACTAGGGTTTGAATTTCTATTATATGATGATAGTTGATGATGTTTTTTCTATGTGATATTGTTTTCCAATGTTGTCGTTATCATGATGATCTCTATCTGGCAGTGTTGATTAGGATGATTTAGTCATGGATTACAATATTGGTTAGGGATAATGCTATAGAGTGTCAATCTATGATTAGTTTCTACTGTGACTGAGTATGTTAGTAACTCAATTGGTAATGCAATGATTTAGTTTCAACATTCAATGAATTGAGATATGTACGTAGGTGTTATATAGAGGAAGTGTGCATATATCCAAGTTTTATTCTGAATAGTAGCATATATAATCTGAAGTTCAATATGGTTAGGGTTTGTAGTGTTGTTGTTTGATGATAGCCAATGAGTTTTCTATGATGTTTTGATCAAGATGATTTGTATCTAATATGGATTGTTTTTCTATTGATTTGAACTGGTTGTGATTGGTTTGCTTCAGTATTCATTGAGATAATGTTACAGTGATTTCGTTGGTGCTTTAGTGATTGTATCTCAAATTCAGTATTCAATTTTGTATTGATCATAATTTTTGATGTGGGTCAAGTATAAAAATTTGATGAAAGGTGGTCTACATGTTGTTTAATCATTTTTTGATAGGTGGGTCCAGTGTGAAACAATTTGTAACATGGTCCACAAGGTGCTGAGAGTTTCCACCTTCAATGAGGGGGTAGGATCTCCCTTCCGGTAGTAGTTGGTAAACAATATTACGGGGCTATAACTCCCTTCCAGTGGGTGACAAAGTACTAATGGAGGTTGTAGCCTTCTTTCGGTGAGCTCCTGCATGCTGGTAAGAATCTATGCTAGTACCAAATGTAATGAAGATTTTCTTTATAATGAAAGAAGAAGACAGAGACAACAACAATGGTGGTTTTCTCCCACATTTGGTTTCCACCTAAAAACTTGGTGTTTTATGTGTGTTTTTTACGTGTTCTAATTTATCTATTCATTACTACATACTGGATGGTTAATGAATCAATAATGCAATGGTTAAACTTAACTCTCTAATGGATTTATGATCAATTAAGTAAATTGGGTATATGTTGTTTTCCTTCACTGACGTCACGTACACATGCTAGTTGCATAAAGAACAATAACGTACATAATTAAGTATATGAAATGAAAAGTTAAATTGAATTAAAAATATTGATTCATGGCCCACCTCTCTCTTAGTATTTTCCCTAACAATTTGATTTCCTATTCAGGTTGTAGTATTTTGTAAGTTTTGCATGTTCTGAGGCTTTATGGCATGTACATTTTTTTGGAAGATTAATGAAGAAAATTTTGGTGATTCCAAACATTGATATGTGGAGTATGTTTTCCTATCTTTGTTTATAATTTTCATATGTGTTTCTTTCCTCCTAGAAATCCTATAATTGTAGCTGCTAGAACTAAATCTTGTATGTCATATTTAGCTATGTCATGCTATGGAAAATGGTGTCCGTAGATGTGATATTGAAAGATTTAAAATGTTCTCCATAGTTTCTGATTTCATTTACCTTATCTATAAATAATTCTACTAAAGTTTAGTGCACAGGATTATATATCTAACACTATGCACCAAATTGTTTTCTTTTATCTCTTCCTGCACCTATACTACAACAACTAAAGGAACTTCACTATATGTGTGTAGGTCACCATGGATGAAATTTAATTCTTTGGAATCAAATACCATCAATGTATGTAATGCGGTTTGTCCCTTAGTAGTATTATTGAACAAATTTTAATCATCTTACATTTAAATTTTGAGCAACAATGATCCATCTTCAAGACGCTCTAAGTTGTCCTAGACACTTACCCTTCTCCTTAACCTAGGGGTTGTCTATTGGAGCGATAAGAATGTGTATTAGAGGCTCTTTATATGGCAACCAAGGTAAATGAAACCAAGAATGGTTTTTTTTTTAATGACAAATAATAATAAATAAATGTGCTAGATCTCACAAATGCAACACATTTTTACCGTAGTTATCATATATTAAGATAACTAACCCAAGCATACAATGAAAAAAATCTAGTGTTAACTCATGTCATTTGGTGTCATCAATTTTAAATGCTTCTCCCAACATGACTTGTATTCTTGATAAATTAATATTTACACAAGATCCGAAGATTACAATTCACTCAAAAGTTCCATTTCAATTCAGGTATTATAAAACCTATAATTAGTAGGTACTGGAATGTACAAATAAATTTTCCTCCTAGAGTAAGCAAGTTCAAAAGGATTCTAATGTATAAGATACAAAATTTCTTTATTGCGTAGTATAAAATTCTGAATTATTTTAATGCTTGTATTATTTCTGTTGAAGCTATTAACTAAATAGAAATTGAACATGTAAGCAATGAGAAACACCACAAGATCACAACTACATGTCTCCCTCATCTTGCTACTAATGGTATCAACCTTTTTTCTTCACTTATGACTAGATAATGACAAATAAAAACAAATAATACACCTTTGAATTACCATTTCTCATACCTTCTTCCATCCATGGAAGTATGTTTTGGCCAATATGAAGAATTTTGTAAGTTGGAATTACCAAGTTGTACAACAACTCACTTTAAAATAAAAAATAAATTTCAAGTCAGTTCAAAAATATATCGCTCATATGACTACAAATACAATAAGTAGTGCAGTGTGTTATGCAGAAGCAAAAAGTCATAAACTTCAAAGTAACTTACCTTGCATTCTAAATGTAATGTTACCATTTTGAGCTATTGTCTTCCGATAGTTGTTCCACTCTAACATCCAAATTGATACTACTTTTCCTACACATATTCATGAGACCAATGAGGAAAAATTAGATAAAACTTGACCAAATATTAAATTTAATTGCATGAATAAATAATAATTAAAAGGACTCTAGTGCATGAATGCTTGAATGAGCTCCTCTCGGTTTCTAGAATAAATTATTGGAGTAGTTTAATGTTGGATCAAACCTCTCTCCTCTCGACGAAGCAACAAGGAAGTCAACATTGACTTTGTTGTTACTCTGTTGGATCAAGGTTTTTTTCTCCAACATTATCCAAATCCTAATTTATTCCTTATTGAAGAGGGCCAACCACATGAAGGTGGAAGCTCTCATGGCCCCTCCCCCCCTTACATCACTTTCAATTCCCTAGTACCAAATATATGTATTATATAAGAGATAGTTGAAATCAAGACATTAAGATACATAAAAAACAAATAGAAAACATTCATTCATTCATTATTCATAGAAACGAAATGCTTCATCTCAATAAACTTTATCATCAAAAATATGTTTTGATTATATGGTATGTGATGTTAATAAAGATAGAACTAGTACACTCATTTATTTTATTTCTATTTATTTTTGATGGTTTGGTGATGTACTCATGATGTTTTCAAGGCTACTGCAAGAGGGGTGGATCATCAACTATAACAAGAAATAAACGTTAAATTGATATTTATTATTATTATTATTATTATTATTACAATGTATTTCATTAATAAAATGAGCATTAGGGTTTTCTTTACCTCATGCACTAGTCGACACCATTGGAATGACTGCCTTGTGCTCCTCCTTTGGTATATGATCCTCATGTATAACACTCTTTCCATTGAAAGTTGGCTAGTGGTGTATGTATATTTTGGTGTGATATCTACGAAAAAATCCTATATCAAAAACAAAATGTTTTTTCGAATAGACAATGTAAAAGTTAAAAAACAAACATTCATAATTGAACTTATGACATAAATTTTTTTACTTTAAAATATGTTTATCACATGATATCTCTCAAGATGTTTGTTTAGCATGTTAATTCTATCTTTAATCTCAGGAATTTTATTTCTAATGCAAGTCAAACAAACAAGTTCTTCGTTTGTTTTGGCCATAAGCTTATTGGATGTTACAATTGGATCACGATAAATGAACAAATCGTCATTATCAAACCAATCAGAATCACTATCATCGTGTCCCCCAGACTACATATTTCGACAAAATAAAAGTTTTTTCGATTATCTAAACTAATAATCAATCTCACATTAAGTTATTTCAATTATTTAAACAAATAATCTCCCACCTTCTTTTCAAACCTTACCAATATTTCTAAAATATATCTCTAGCGAAAGATTTTTTTTTTTTATTTTCCTTTTCTAAACACTCCTGGAAGTAGTGAAATAAAGAAAATATTTTCTTTTCCTTCCATAAAACTTCTTGGAAGTAGTGAAATAAATCGATTGCAATAACCTATCTTGCATGTAGTATGGATAGCAAGGCAATAAGTAAAGAAGTGATAGAGATGAAGCATCATTTACTACTACGAAACAAATTATACCAAAGAATGGCAATTAAACCTCAATTTATATAAATTTGACCCTCCAAAAGGATTCATCACTCTCATGCATTGTGCTTGCCTTGAATTATGATGAAGTGAAGTGAAGGAGAAATAGTTGAAATCTACACTTCTTATGGTTAGAAATACTTCTGCAATCAAGGTGGCCAAGAATCCCATATTGCATGAGAAAACCAAGCACATCAAGATAAAGTAACATCGATTCAATATAATGTACATGGAATCACTATTCATTTGAGACATTGTTCCAAAAATGAGAAAATTGTTGACATCACCAAATCACTTGGAAGAGAAAATTTTGGAGATTTTAAAATTATGCTTGGACTCAAAAACACCCATTCAAATTAAGTGGGTAATGTTAGACACATAATACTTTGTATATTTCATTGTCGTGCATAATTCAAAGGTACATGAAATGAACAATCTTAAGAAGGAACAATAGTCCCTCATGGAATGTGAAGAAACTAGCCACTTCCTTTTGTATATGCTTTGAGTTACTAAATATAACAAAAATGTGGATTTATTCATCTTCCCATCCTGATTTTCTTAGAATCAATGGCACATACATTTCTATATAGTTGTTTCTTATCCCAACTTGACTCTCATGTCTTCTTGTTAAATTAATATCTACACAAGATCACAAGAATGTAATTCACTCAAAAGTACCATTTCGATTCAGGTATTGTAAAATCTAGAATTAGTAGGCACTGGAATGTACAAATTAAATTTATTCTTAACACAAGAAAGTTCACAAAGCTTCCAATGTATTAGATACAAAATTTCTTTGATGCATAAATCAAAATTATAAATGATAACAATGTAGGTAGTATTCCCATTTTGGAATTTATTTGATGATAAGAACACAAACAAGGTCACTCAAATTTTTTCCAACGAAAAAATCACAACTTTTTATTATGATATTAAAAATTTACATGTGCACATGCCATGAGGCATTCAACCTATCAATAAGAAATGTGGTACTAAAAAAAATGCACTCTAAATAAACAAGTACATTAATTTATTATTTGGTCTCTTTCTCCCTTTTAGATATTTCACAAGGATGTCTTGATCTTACCTTTTAGCTATTATGGGCTTTGTATGCCTTGCTAACGACATAGTTGTGCATATATGTTTCTCTAAGGAGGGCGGAGCATCATCTGCATTAGTAAAGAAATGTTAAATTCATATTTAGAGTTATTATTATTACAATTGTTTTATTAATAGAAAAAGTAGTAGATTGTTCTTTACCTACTTCTGTATTGGAGGGACACAAAATAATTTTAGATGTGGCCATATGTTCCTCCTCTTATCTTGCCTCATCTTGTACATGCTCGGGTGCAGGAATAAGAAATGTTATTACTAATACATCATTTGCATTTAAATATTATTAATTGTAATTTATACTACAAATCTTTTATAATACATGAAATACCTAGAGTATTGAGTTGAACATCAGTTTTAAGAGGCACTCCACTATCACTAGGCTCATATGTTGTATCTACATTGCTTGCTTTCATTTTACAATTAAGCACATTATTTTATGGCCAAAAGTAATAACCAATGGATTGTATGAGTAATAATTTATAAATTACTTTTGTTTCTTTTATTTACATGACTGTTAGGTTGGGTGCAAGAAGATTATGAAGACGCCAAGATTTTCCTACGTTCAATCATAGCTTGATAGTCATGCTTGAAATAAAGCTTAAGGTATTCCTGTATGTGAGCCTCTTTGAATTATGACCCCTGCAATTTTGCGAGAACATGTTTTTTTATTCTATTGTGATATTAAATTAAAATTGTTAAGAATTTATAATTTGGATGCAAATTTTCTTTTTATATAATTACAGTTTTTGCAGCTAATTTTGAGTAACCACTTGGGCGTAGATGATGTTTCCCATGTGTATCTATTCTAGCCTTTGTGGCTTTGGATGCATTTGGGAGCCTATATTTAAAATACTCGAAAACTTAATTAGATTGTCTCAATGATGATAAAGCATCATAATTCCATTATTAAAAATACCTCATACCTTCTTGGTCTGGGCAGTGTCTTCCCCTCCTTTTGAAGTGCCTTCTCATTTGCATCTACCATGAGGGCTTTCCACTTCCTCTCAAGAATCCCTGGAGGGTGCTCATATGACATGGCAATTTCAAAATGACACCTATACTGGTCCCGCATATGTTTTAAATGTAAGCCTTCCTTCGAGGTAACTCTAGTTTTGTTGAAGGTACCCTCACCAAACAGGCCAACCATCATGTTCATAAGTTCATCCTTCAACTTAAAAATTTGGAATTTCTAGTTTGTATGAACAGTGGGCCCAAATATTTCTAAGGTCAGATCATACAAATGCCTATAGAATACATCAATTCCTACAAAATGATATTATCATTAGTTTAAGATAATCAAAGAATACATGTTAATTTCAATTTGATTGTACTTAATATTTAAAACACTTCGTAAATATATGGAGGTTTCTCTAATTTCATGGGGACATGGTCATGATCTACCAAAAATGTAATCGGTAGTGTTCTTGTGCTGGTAACATAGGAAGATCTACGAAATATCACTTCAAATTGTGCGATGGGATCATGATTTTCATCCACAACATCGTGTGCATATCCTAGCATATGTTTTTGAGGGGTGCAAATCCTGGCATGTGTGGTTCGGTGGGTGTACCAATCTTAGTGACCAGTTCGTCATGCGTATGTGGAGCATTGGCGTTGCTACCAATTCCAACCCCCATAGTCGTAGCATGAGTATTGTATTTACTCAATAAATCCTATCAAATCGAGTGTTTTTATAGAGGATGAGATTTTTAAAATCATAAATAAATAAATGGGATAATTAATTAAGTTTCTCACCCCATATTGATGATTTGGATCATCAAAGTTCTGATTTGGCCCCTTATATCCTCTATCTGCGGCTTAATCAAAATTAAAGAAATGAGTTTCTTGTTTAATTTCATTTGAAGCTTATTTATTGTTTGGATAAGATTTTTGGAGAAAAAAAATTCTTCTTCACTAAGCACTTCCTCAAGAGAATTTGTGGATTGCTCTGAGGTTGGTGCATTCCCCTTGTCACCCTCTTTATCAAATAAGTGTAATTTGTATTTACATTCAACCATCCTTACCTATAAACATTCAAATATTTTAAATTCATGAAACATTTTAGATCAATAAAATTTTCCATTTTTTACACGAGGGAAAGTTTAGCTAGTGAAATACTTTCTCATAAATATTATGATATATTGAAAGTTCATTATGATACATTAAAATAAAAGGCTAGAAGAGCCCTAAAGAGGATGCAACATCTTCATTTAGTATGGAAGCATGGAAAAAAGCATATGATACTAGCATGTTTAAAAGCATACTTGGTTGAATTGCTTGAAATCATCTAGTCTTTTAAGAATAAAAGGCTTGGGGACCATTTTTCATAAATATTCATCCATACATTGTCTAACATTATAGTAGAGAAAGTATTTTCTACTATGGATCATCGTGATCCTGTAAGAGTCATCATCTAGGAAGGCTCTTGGAAGAGGCATTATGATAGGATCAATATATATTCCATATTCTATATAAAAATACTTTCAAAAGGATGAAGGAATGTAATCAGTCAAGTTGCAAGCTCATTTTAGGACACAAATAATTAGATGATTTTGTGAAAGATTAAGAATGGATGTTTAAAGTAACCTTTGGAATATAGGATTCATATAATCATGTAAGGAATGTTGGTCATATGCATTGTGAATCTTTCGTTTAGTTATATGATGCTTAAAAAGATGAATTTGACTTACTCTAGAATGGATAAAATGCTAAGAGCTTCTCACTAGAATAAGTCTCGTGGTTATATTATTTTACATAAAATTACATTAATTTTTACCTATTGCGAGGTCTGTTCCCTTTGACCTTGATCAACCTGCCACAATATTATAACCATGATGTACTAAAATGTATTCTTAACTTGCAGGATGTGTGAAAATATATTGTATTAAATGACAAGTATAACACATAATAGTCATTGCTTACAAGTTGGGTAAAATAGAATACATAACACCCCCATAATAGCAATGTTTGTATATATTTGATTCAAATGTTAGTCAATGAGTAACTCTTCCACTATAGCTATTGAGTTTATTGCAAACATGAATACATGGTTTCCTTCAAGCCCCTCAAATATGTAATGGGGTTGCTTATTTGTGGTCACGGGCTGTGTATAGTTTATAAACCCGACAATATTCCCTATTACTTTGGCCTTCAATAAATATACATAATTGCACCTTTATTTTGATAATTTTATTTAAGTTGTATATAATTTGTAGCTACACCATATTTTCACATACTTTTGGTATATTGGACTAGTCATACCCAATCATTGTAGACGTAATAGGGTCTGACATGCTCCATCAATTCAGTTAATGACAATGGGAAATGTAGTATATCCTTTCATTGACAAAAAAATCAGTGTTTATTTTAGGAAAATCCTTATGTACCCATTGTTTCACTAGATTTTTGTACTTCAAGGGAACTACCATGTCATCTATGTTCTCATTATCATAAGAACATTACCTCCCTTTAGTGAGAAACAGTTCCATGTGTCTATGGAATTTTCTTCTAATCTTTTCACCTCTAGTTGATCTTCGCCTGCTAGACAAGATAGTAGATGCTTGGTCAATTTCTTATATCCTACTTGAAATTTTGTCACTCGACGAAGATAGATATAACAAAAGACCTATTTGGTTGAAATTCCTATAACACTCCATTAAATGAGAGAAAGTTTTAGTGGGTGTCATAAGGGATGTTGAGAAACGTCATGGAGAAACCATAAGAACATTATAATAGTATAAGTGAGTTACAAGGAAGTTTTCTACATTTAAACTATTCAAGTAATATTTAAAAACTTGAGAACTTGACAACCTATTCATCCTAACCAATGAACTCACAATGAATTAAGGTAACAATGACGAGGAAAGTAAACTATAGAAATGATGTTTTATTACTTATATGTGCTCATTAGGATTATCTTCCACTTATGTGTCATAACAATCAAAACAAGAGAAGATCACAAATTGTACAAGCACAATTAGATGATATTTATAATAGTGATTTGAGATGATGAAATGAAAAGAGATTGAAAAGAAACTACCCTCTAAACATGCAATGCAACACTATGAAATTTAGAAAGAGATAAGAAATTATGCAATATAATGCAATTAATGAAGAGAGGAAAGGGAAATGATTAGAAAAGCTTATCCTTGTCTATATAACGAGAGAGAAGCCAAGAACAAGTCCTACTATCCTTATAATTGTCCAATGTCGATAATCAACTTGAAAAATATGCACCATACCTCAAATAAACAATTGATATCTAGATCCCTATTAGGTTTGGTGTCTTGGCCTAGATGATATTGAGATCTCTCTTTGAGTTTATACATTAGCGTAGATGACACTTAGATCCTTGTTGGGTTGGTACCTTGGCACAAAGCCTAGATGGTACCTATATTACTTGTTGTGTGGGTATCTTGGTAGGTAGCCTAGATGACAATGTGGTTTGTGATGAGTTGGTGTGATGACAGGTATCCTAGATCAAATCAGGGCCCGTGATAAGTTAGTGTCTTGGAAAGTAGCCTATATCACACTTGGATCCCTGATAAGTTAGTGTCTTGGTAGGTAACCTATATGAAACTTGGATCCTTGATGAATTATTGTCTTGTCAGATAGCCTAGATGAAATTTTAACCTTGTTGAGTTGGTACCTTGGTATGTAGCCTATATGGTGACTTTATGGATTGATACCTTGGAAGATAGCCTAGATGGTATCTAGCATTATACATGTTGTTGGTGATAATCTTCTTAATAATGAGAAATTTACCAAGTAAGTAATGTCCTTGTATTAGTTGAACAATTATGAATACCTCCCTAGTTAAGAGGGAGTGTTGAAAGTGTAACTAGTTTTGGTCTTCATAATTGTTGTTTGGCTCATGATATGATATAATTATTATGTATATATCAAGAGAAGAAAAATAAAATATTGTAAAAATAAAATTTATTTATTAAGCATGGGTTTCATGCTCAAGGTCATTGGTCTCTAGATCAAAGAACCCATTGATTGATCCTAAGTTTTTTTTCATGAGTCATGTGTTTGTCAATATGTAAAATACCTTATTGGGCTCTTGGATCAAAGAAGGAACTATTATTTTTTGTAATTGAATGTATCTAGAGGGCTCCAAAGGACAAGTCATCCAACAGGTTCATGTCAGTCTTGAGAAGTGCTTAAAGAGCCTTTCTAAAACGGTATATATAGGAGTTACTTCAAACTCCTTATAGATAATATATACACATATATTTTGGTCATCATATGAAACTTAAAAGTGATGCAAAGAGGCTAGAAGAGGCTACAAAATTATAGTCTGTAATTTATGAAGGATATAAAGAGGCTAGAAGAGGCTATGTAGATATAGTCTGCAACCTTAAAAACATGTGAAGAAGCTAGAAGAGCCTACGAAGTTATAGTCTACAACTTATGAAGGATGCAAAGGGGCTAGAAGAGTCTTCGAAGGTCTAATCTGCATTTTTCTATTGTGAAAGTATTGGAAAGGAACATTGGTCTACTTGATATTGGTGGAAGACTTGGTGTAGAATTTGGTCTATAGTGAGTGGAACAATTATGGTAGAAAATGCCTTGAAATTTAAAACTGGAACTGTCTGCAATGAGTGCAAAACGTATGGTAAAAAATGCTATAAAATATGTCTTAATCCATCCATGCATTGTCTAAAATCTTTTGTAGAACCATATTCCATAAAACCCATGAATTTACAATGGTTATATGTAAAACGTTCTTCCAAAAACCCACAAATATATGCAAATGGGGGATTTGAAACTTGCAAAAATATCATTGAGAGACACATTTGCACCCCTTGATTTTCTCAAGTAGTAAGGGTGTCTAAAAAAAAATTGTTTCTAGTTGTCCAGGTCCTAAATGGAAATTTGATTCTTCACTCTAATACTAAGCTAATATGTGAGAAGATAATTAGCAAATCCCGATATAGTAGGTTAAATCACTGAAGGAAAAACATTATTTTTTTATTCATTTTTATGTTTTTCTTACATGGTAGATGATATGGTTCATTACGAGTGATTGGCTTTATTATTTAACTAAAAAATGTGTTAGCACATACAACTACTCTTTCTAATTAGCCTTTGCCATGTAGATAGTAAGATTGGTGTCCTGAAATAACATCATTTTGCTAGTTTAAGTTGGCATTGTCTTTTAATTTGGTAGTTCTCATTTTAATGATATAAGAAGTTGGCATTTCCTTTTAATTTGGTAGCACTCATTTAAATGATATAATAAGAAGGCACTGCTAAACCAAAATTCATTGAATGGTAACCCTGATGAAAACATAAGCATTGCCAAATCAACAAACACCTCATGGTACATATTGTTTTAATAGGTGGTGCTACAAAAATAAAAGGCACATGATTTAATGATTTTAACCAGTCAAATCGACTACTAGCAAGGAACAATGAAGAATGAATTTAAGTGGAACAAGATGAATGCTTGAGGTAGCATAAGACTCATTATCATTTTATGTTTCGACCTATCACCCAAGTGTTCGATGTTTTTAAGGCCAAGGAGGAGAGGTGGAGAATCATTACTGCTACCTATAGGAACCCATGCAAAGGTCTAAGGGGAGTAGAATATCCCAACACAAAATGGAGAAGCCCTAGAAATAGGGAGGAATGATTTTTCTAAAGATTTGTTGATTATTAGTCACCTTCAATAACTCTATGAGTGCCATGACTAGGATAATTTTGCACCAAGAATGGGCCACAAAGTCTAACCAAGGTTAGAGGAGGACACTAAAGGCGTTATGTGCTAAATTTTGCTTCTTAATTTCAATCACCATTAAAAACACATCAAATCCACAAAAAATTTCCTCCATTTGGTAATTCTCAATTATGAGTGGTTTACTAAGGGAAATTATGACATTATCGATAACACTGATGGGCCTTTTGGTATTAACAAATATTAAGGAAGGATAACAAAGACCTTAGGAATTTAATAAAGCTTCCTAGTTGAAGCATTTTGAAAAATGCATTAAAACGCTACATAGAACCTTTATATGGGATTCATGGCCTCTATATCAAATATGGCCACCATTTATTGGTTTTAGGAATTAATAATCGGTTTTGAGGCTTAGATCATGGTTGAAAAGGAAAACAATGGCCTTATGGGATAGAAGTTACCTTCTAGGCTTTAAGCACTATGAACAAGGCCTACAACCATGTTAGATCATCTCTTCTATATTGGGTGTTTCACTTCGAAGCAATATTCCAAGAGTCATTTGGTTTTTTTGCACAAAGAATATGGGTACATGGGCCTTGACTATGTTTTGAAGAGGAGAATAGGTTATTTTCCCCTGGAAAAAGGTTTTAGTGCTAAATATTTCTTTTTGAAACATGTCAAGGGGAGGGACTTTTACATTGTTTTAATTTTACGTAATAATAATGCATACATGTTATTAATGTGTGTGTATTCCTATGAATTCGGAAAATTATGTGGGATTTCCTCTTTTCCTTAACATGATCATTAAATTGGCTTCATAAACAAAAACACGTTAGTTTATCTTACCACTTAAAATATTCTCTATTTTTATAAGATTCCTAATATGGTCCACATATTCATGATTAATGCAACTACAAAATTATAAATCTCTATATCTAAATTTCATACACAAGAGTTGACTAAAGCCTACACAGTAAGAGAAAAAAACTGATTATGATAGGACCCTCAAAGCCAATATTAGTGCTTGACATCACAACTTAAAAGTTTCACTAATTTTATTATTATTTTTTAAAATATAAAATTAGTATTAAAATAATCGAAAATGTGGTGGTGCATAGGAAATTATTCTTATCATAACTAACCAAATCATTAGAATAAAGTTTTGACATTTAGGTACTAAACTAATATCTTAATGCAAATATATGCAATATAATGGGGAAAAGCAACATGAATATTTTAGATTTATTTTTCACAACTATACATTTTTTCATAAATAAGAATTATATATTTTGAAAGCTAATTAGACCCAACTACAAAATATAAGATACTCCAATAATTTTAGTCGACTCCATAGCCTCATTAAAATATCCATCAATGTCATATTGCAAGCAATTGATGCCTTCTACGAGCGTTCCTCATATTGTCGCTAATTTTCTAGATGCTTGCTAAATTCTAATTTATTTCACTTGAATATAATGAATGGAAATTGTTGGGGAGGTTTTTGGACTATTCTTTCCCTTTAATGACCTTGTTAGGGTCCTATAATTTATAGGACTTCAAGGTGATTGAGTATTTTATCTTAGAAATCTCATATTGTAAATAATTTTCAATCTGCAAAAGTTTTCCAAATAAAAGAAATATAGAATAAAAATGAAAAGAGGTTATAAATAAAAAAAAGAGGAAAACAAAAACATTGAAAAATAATGAAATATAGAACCCCGTCAAAAGAAAGAAAAACAAAAAAGAAAATAATACTAAAAGTGTTGCAAATCTAGATGACACTATTGATACATAGTTCTCTTATCATTGATAAATAAGGGTTGTGTGTAGCTTGTTTAAAAGGCCACAATGACTAGTTATTTGTTTAATCATACAACATAATCATGGTTAAGCATGTTTAAATGTCTGTAAATTAGATTAGAGAATAAATATTCGCCAAACAATTTAATCTTGGTAAATCAGTAGTTAGATAGAAAATGGCATTGATTCAACTGTTTAATCTGAATCAATAGGAGAAATAAGTGATATGATTTAGGAAATCTTTCATTTTGCATAAAAGAAAATAATATGGGTTTGCTAGTATAAATGCACCCCCTTTAGAAAAGTAAAATTTTAGCTTAGTTAAAATGTACGTAGAAATAGTTGGTTTATAAATATGCTTATGTGCCATTTACCCTAAGTTTTAATGACATCGTAAAAAAAAAAGGCCCAATGGCAAGAAAGTATTTCACATGTTTTATATTCTAAACTTTATCCTAAGTTCAAAATAAAAAATCAAAGCGCATATTGACAAAGTTCATTTTGTCATTTCCAATTAAAGGAGGTCGTGATCAAAGTTTTGGGATTCTACATTGATCTCGATCAATGACTCATATCTTTTTTTGGCCCTCCCTCTCCATCCTACCTTTACCGCCAAGGGGGGTCCGAAAAGCTGATATTGTCCATCGAGTCCCATCCATATGTGGTGCCTTCCCCTCATTTCGCAAACCCCCCTTAGCGAATACCGCTTACCCCTCATTCGCTCGACCATGTCCCTACCCCGACACCTCCGCCACTCATGTATCGCCACGTAGGATAGTCGTTGCCCAATTGAATGTATTCCTGACAAAATTACCATTGGGAATTTAATTCATTTTCCGAGGTAACCATTCAACCTTTAACAATCCCGCGACAAACCTTCAACATAAATGACCTCTCTGCCTTTAAAAAGATTTGGAACCATCATCTTTCTCATTTTTACTAGATTATTCCCTGCAATTAAAGTTTTTGCACAATGAAAATTTTCAAAGCATTCACTAAACCAAACCAGATCAAAATTTTCAGCGCTCTGTGATTTTCCCCTCACGGCTTGTAACCTCGAATTCTTCCTGGTAAGCTCTCCCTTATATCATAGTCATCGTTCACTGAACTAATAATGCCTCTAAAGAGCAAGAGCCAGGAAAATCTAGTTAATCCACTAATCCCTCCACCCATAGATTTAGATGATATTCCTATAGCTGATAGGGATTATAGGGTTAGCAAAACACAGTGAGACTATGAATTTTTAGAGCTCTACTATTAGCTAGAGGACAAATATGCTAAAAAAACAAATGAAATTGGACTCTGGGAGTCCAATCTTCCTCATTATATTTTCCCTCTGACCTTCCATACCCCTGAATTCACCAAAAAATTCCAAGTTGTTATGTTCCCAGCTAAGGAGCCATTACGACCCCATTATTGGGTGCTAAAAGGTGCCTTTTAGAATTCCTAATTGCCTCACATTAATTATCAACCTGGGTAAGTCTTTTTGTTTCAAGAGTGTACACAATATGTGTAAGCTATAAATCTAGAGAGTAATGATTTAAGATAATCTATTAAATTCAATACAAGAGTAAACAAATGCTATCATAAATCTCAAACTGTAACTTTTAAAGGAAATAATACGTCTAAGCATTGGGACTTAATCTCAAGCAAAACCATAATCCAATCTTAAGCAAGAAATTCAAATGGGAATAACATCAATCAAGAGCACTGGAGGAGCAACTGAGCTCTTTCAGCTGGATCTACATTAATCACACTCTATTCTACTTTAAGCAATGCAAATGGAAATGACATCAACCAAGAGTTTAGTAGCATTAAACAATCTCTTTCAGCTGATTCTATACTAATCATACCCTTATTGTAATCAACAGGAATCAATGTATTAACTGATAATTAATTCAATATGCAGTGAGAATAAATGAAATCAAATGACAAGGTTGCGAAGTATATGAGATCAGAATAAAGGAAAGTAAAATAACTGCGATGTAAACTCACAGGAAATCAGAAGATATCAAACATAATAAACTCACAGGAAATGCAAAGATATAAAATAGAATAACGATAAATAATGCTAAATGGATTTTCATGAAATCCTCCCAAATTTTCAATAAATCAGAAACTTATGTTGTTTTACCTCAAGTTTTACGTTTTAAAAAATGTGGAATGACATGTATGGATTGGCATTTGTTGAAGTTGATGTATGCTAAGTTGAGGCTGAAAATGATGCAAAGGGTGGAATCCAGGTAAGCACATCATGTCTGAACAATTGTTCGCATTCGCGAGCTGCTCGAGCCTCTGCTGTTAGGTGCAATAGTGTGGCCTTGCTGCGAATATAGTTTCCCCCCATACTTGTTGTTATTCTGTAAACAAGTCACTATTTTGGATGCAAATTTCTTGAATCCACAGTCTTAGTTTCGAACAAGAACAGATAAGCCAAATGCAAAAATACCAATAAGAAAAAACTTTTGTATAAATGCAATACTAATATTTTGTCAAATCAACAAGTTATGGCAGAGTGCAGTAATTGTATCGCATGTTATCCCATAACGCATACCTCCCCCCTCCAATTGGAAAAGGGCGTTCATGACCATAAAGCATAGGAAAAGTGTTGTTCTAATGGCAAGGCAAGGGAATGAATAGTATGACAGTAAATGAATCAGAGTACACATATCAATGATAGGATGGTAAGAGGTATGGTTATAATGAGAGCGAAGTCTGTAAAGATAGTTATGAATAAGAGATAGGACACTTTGGATTGATGATAAGTTATGTGAAAAAGAAAAGGGCAGCAATATGCCAAAAATATTCTTTACTGGCGGTGTTATAGACGAAAATGATGTGATTTATCGGAAAACAATTTCTTATGCATAAAGGTTCAAAACAGGGAAAAATTAAGGAAATAACTTCTCCGATAAAAACAGAGAATAAGAAAAGGGTATTATGGTAATAATTGATGATAAGATATAACTTCAATACCATAAGCAGAGCCTCTTCTTCCAGCAGGTGTCCATAGCCTCAGAAGGGTTTCTTTTTAACCCATATGAGCCAAGATCCTCAATTTATAAATGAAGAGTTCCAGTGTTGTTTTACATAAGAGATTAGTGTTATGGCATGATAACCAGACAACCACACTGCCATTCACTGGGATGTAGCAAAAGTGATAAGGACGGCTCGTGATGAGACCTCCTATTCCAAGGATATTTTGCTATCCAATGGATCATAACCCTAGTGTGGTGGCCATAATGGGAATGTCACTTCGTTACAGCCTTATGAACATGGTAGACTGGCTCGTACTGAGACCCCCTATCCTCCATCTGCAAACAAAATTTTGTTGTTATTACACATTTTTATGATAAAAAGAGGGAGGCTCAGTACTCCTTAAGAGTAGGGATGGTGGAAGAAGTTGAACATGTCAATAGAGAAAAAATAATACCCATAGTCTCATTTATTATAGACAGAGAAAATTATAACTAGGAAGGGTGGAACCAACATGGTATTAAGATGATCAATCAATATCATGTACAATAGAAAACCATGCAGTAATGTAGTATATAAATAATTGTGTGCCTTTTGAAAATAATCTATCATCAAGGAGTTTTCCTATTAAAGATGATAACTTGAATGACATTAAGTTGCTTCAATAGAATCCATAATTCTTGTCCTCATAAAACTAGTGTACTTCATGCCATGTAAAGGAATCAGTAAAATGTGGTTGAGATGAAATAGGAATAATCCCACAAGAGGAAGGAGGTGCTATTCACAACACACAAAACTTCATAAGAAGCAAAAATTTTGTTCCAATGAGGGAACAATAAAAACACTCTAAAAGTGTTGTTCCCTAAAGGGAACAACAAAAACTCAAAAAATACTCAAAAAAAGTGTTGTTCCCCAGAGGGAACAACGACAACTCTAAAAGTGTTGTTCCTTGGAGGGAATAGTAAAAAATAAAAAAAACTAAAAAAAGAGCTATTTCCTAGAGGGAACAACAAAAACTCTAAAAGTGTTGTTCCCTGGAGGGAACAACAAAACTCTAAAAGTGTTGTTCCCTTGAGGGAACAACAAAAAAACCTCAAAAAAAAGTGATTTTTCCATGAGCGAACAACAAAAAACACTGCAAAAAAAGTGTTGTTCCCTTGAGGGAACAACAAAAAAACCTCAAAAAAGGTGATGCTTCCTTGAGGGAACAACAAAAAACACTCCAAAAAAGTGTTGTTCCCTCGAGGGAACAACAAAAAACACTCGGAAAAGGTGTTGTTCCCTAGAGGGAACAAAAAAAAAACTCTCGAAAAAGTGTTGTTCCCTTTATAGTTGTTCCATTGAGGGAACAACAAAAAAAGCACTCAAAAAAAGTTTTGTTCCCTTTAGGGAACAACAAAATCATACTCAAAAAAAACATGTTGTTCCTTGGAGGGAACAACAAAGGAAAACATACAAAAAAAGTGTTGTTTCCTTTAGGGAACAACAAAAGAAATACTCACAGAAAGTGTTCTTCCTTGGAGGGAACATCAGCTATTCCCTGTAGGGAACAACAAAAACACAAGGAAAAAGTGTTGTTCCCTTTAAGGAACAATAGTTGTTGCCTATAGGGAACAACAAATCAACACACATGAAAAAGTGCTATTCCTTGGAGGGAACAACAGTTGTTCCCTAGAGGGAACAACAGTTGTTCCCTAGAGGGAACAACAGCTATTCCCTGTAGGGAACAACAAAAGAAATCAGGGAGAGAAAAAAACTTAGACAAGAAATCATCCCTACTACTCTAAACAACAAAAGGGAAATCATACAGAAGAAAGAAAAACTATAGAGAAAAACAGGGAAAAGCAATTGTATTTACAGGAAAATAGAGAAAAGAAATCATATTTACATAAAAATAGAGAAAAGCAATCATATTTACAGCAGCAAAAAAACAGAGAAAAACACATAAAACAATCATATTTATAGTTTAAAAATAAATAACTTTTTACAGAAATGAAGTTGTTGAAGGATTTCCTTCTGCAACTGAAACTTGCATGGTGGTGTCCTCATTGTTCAATCGCCAATGGAGCAGAAACTACAATTCGAAGGAAGCAACAGATGAAAAGAAAAACATAAAAGAATTAAAAAAAAAGAAATAAAACTTTATTTAAAAAATAGTATATAAATAAATAAATTAAGTTACAAATTATGATGTTATTTTCTAAGGGAATATCAATGTGTCAACAAAAGAAATGATCTCTTTGAAAAATGTTTTGGCAGCAGTGACATGAATCTTCAAGTGGAAATCAATTCTACCTTTATTTTGTTCTGAACCCATTAAGTAATGAATTGGATGAAATGTCCTTGTTTAAAATTTCTTTCAAGAATCGCTGGTTCATAAATTGACCTTCTTTATTCTCCTAGGACCTGCAAAAAAATGAGTGTCTACCTGCAATAAAACATTAAATCATAAAGAAAGAGAGGTGATTGGTATCCCCTAATCCAAGAATTATGCAAAAGGATAACAAGTAGTTGCTTTGTAAAAAAAATCCATGGAAAAAATAACAAAGTAAAATTTATTTGTCACTTGCGGGAGAGCAGTGGCCAATCATGTTAACCTGCAATGTTTTAATCATAACTTATTTGTTTTCATCCAATTTGAGTGATTCCAAAGCCAAATGAGAGCTACTTCAAAGATATATCACCAATAGGAACACCTTTTAAAAATCTAATGATATGATATGTCAATTTTACTTACAGAAACCTGCATAATAAAGTCATTTTCGGTTTCCCCACTTAGAACAATAGTCGATATTTTAAGCATAGATTTTTCATTTGATAACGGATTCAAATGATTAAAATTGGAAATGAAAGTAGATTCATTTATTTATCTCCAATAGAAACTTCTTTTGAAAACAAAAATAATTTATGGGTCAAATACTCTAATGAACATCCGGGAAAACAACGTTTGAAGAGTGCTGATTTAGGATATACAGTCAGTATTTTGGTCATAAATTTCTCATACGATATTAAAAATAACTAATTAAAATTTCCTTATAAACTATATTCATAGAGGAATAAACTATAGAAATAGGGTTTCAAAATATATTCATTTAGGCCTCCAAAAATTGATTGTTCCAATTCTATTCCTGAGCTGCCTACTAGACACCCTGCCAATGTTTTGCTTATAACGTTTTCATTTCAAATCCAAATTGAGTAATTAAAATTGGGTTGGAAAGTAGACATCATTCGATACTTAGGATAGAAACAAGTTTTTAAAATATTCCATTTTGGTCCTTGAAAACATGATTGTCCCGCCTATTTTTAGAAATTTCATCAAGCTCACAAACCAAAAAATATGATATTCAAGCATTTCTTTCAAATCGGTGATAAAAATGAATATGAGTTCTTGTAGAAATATTATTTCCATTATAATTCATCTATATACACAAATAAATTAAAATATTTATCACCGATGTTGATTTCCACATCGTGTTGTAACAAAAACAACTATTTTTACATTAAAAAGAAATGTGGTTATTTTATTTCCTTATTTATTTTATTCTCTACTCTAACCTATTCTAATTTGAAAAATGAATATGATAATGTAGAAGATTACTTCCAGTGGATCCATTTTCGAAATAAGACCTCAAGTGTGTATATACCCAAATTTGAAAATTGCATGTTAATAAATATTAGGGTATGCGAAGCCAACTTCCCTTGAAAAGATGGTGGCAAAAATTGTTGAAGTATGGAGTGATGTTGCAAACAAATGATGGAGTGAAACCAATATTCAATATATCCTTTACTTTCTTGATTTCCCATAGGCATCATATCATGAATTTCTTGATCTTTTAAAATGGCTTGTTGATGTAAACTAGAAGAAACCTCATTTTTTTCCATAACCTCTACAATTTTTTGATTTGAAACATTCTGAATCTCAGTATAAGTTTTCTCCAATGGTGCATGTGATATAGAATGGGTGTGAAGGGTGGGTAAATTTTGCAATTCAACATTGTAAGAATGTTGTATAGGTTTATTATGGTGAGTGTGTGGAATGAGTTGAGGAGGAAGTTGTGTAGAGAATGGAGCATTTTGATGATGTAGTTGATTGGGTTGAGTGGATGATTTTGATAGGCAAGCAAGATGTTGTGGAAGAACTGGTGGAGAATATGGAGGATGTGTTTGTGCTACAATATGAGGAAGAGTAGTCATGCAATCATAACATGAATTATGCCAAACTTGTAGACAAGATTGGCGGTGCTTATATTGAGATTGGCATGGCTGTCCTAACAGATGAGTATTCCATAATGGATTATGCAAGTAAGGAAATGGAGAGGAAGTATTTTAGACCATACATGTAGGCCACGATTTCCATGGTTTTGACATCGTTGCAGCTTCCTCATCTCTTTGATATGCTACTTCCATGCTAGATAAGGAAGAATGAGTATCTATGTGATGCTCCTTTTGGTAATGAGGGAAAAACACTTCTTCAATTTCTTGATTTTTTTGAACCTGCAAAACATCCAATTTTGAATTTAGAGAGCTAATAAAAACAATTTTAAAATGTTCAAATAAATCATTGATTTCAACTCTTATGTTTCCTGTTATTGTAGTAGATTTGGAAAAGAAAGAAGAAAATTCTCTAGAATTCTTACCAGATTTGGAAATTCCTCTTGAATACCTTATGCACAATTCACAAAAATCATCATATGATAATTGAAAAGCATCACCTTTTCCTATCATATTTAAGAGTTCTAAAAATTCATCTTTGGTTCCTTCGAGTAGGAGTGTTTTTAAGATCTCCTTTTCCAAATACTTATGCTTTGAGTTTTGAAGGTTATATCGAAATCACTCCACATAGTCCTCCAAGCTTTCATCTTCCCCTTGTATCATATCAAAAATATCTTCATTGGGTTTGCGGTAGTCTTGGTACTTCTTGAAGAATATTTGCTTCATGTCCTCCCATGTTTGGATGCAGTTCCCACCTACGCTCATGAACCATCGAGAGTTGCTCCTTTTAGAGTAAGAGGCAACACTTTCAACCTTTGATCATTAGTACAATAATCATATCCTCTACAAAGTATTTCGAACTCAAATAAGAATGTATATGGATCTTCATTTGTCAAACCATGAAAATTTGGTAGAGAACATGGGGGAATTATGTGCGTTTGTGTCACTCCTCCTAGATCTTTGATAGGGAATTCAAAAGTTGCAATGTGAGCCATTTCTTACCATAATAGAAGATGTTCTTCACGCGTTTCTTTGAGGATCCTCCTTCAAATGTTCCTGTCAATTGGATAGTGAAATGGATGGTGATTACATCACCACTCGAGTGGAATTATGTGATTTTTTTTTTTAATTCTAACTCTAAAATGCCTACTTCAATTCCTACACAATTCTCCTGAAAAGTGGGTGGAGGATAAAGCACTTTAGTTGCTCATTACGCCAGTTCTTACATACCTTTTTTAATACTCAATTCTTTCACTGCAGACAAATATCAAACACCTACTTTAACTTCTATGCAATTGTGCTGAAAAGCGGGTGGAGGAGAAAGCACTTTACTTTCTCATTACATAGGTTCTTACCTCCTGTTTTTAATACCCAATTATTTCCCAACAGCAAATATCAAACATACATTATTTTCTCTGAAATGGCAACACCCTCCCCGGTAGCAGCATGAAAATGTTGGGTGTTAAAAGGTGTCTTTTAAAACTCCTAATTGCCTCACATGAACTATCAACCTGGGTAAGTCCTTGTGTTTCAAGAGTGTACACAATATGTGCAAGCTATAAATCTAGAAAGTAATGATTTAAGATAATCTATGAAATTCAATACAAGAATAAATGGATGCGATCATAAATCTCAAGCTGTAACTTTTAAAGGAAATAATACATCTAAGCATCAGGACTTAATCTCACGCAAAACCATAATCCAATGTTAAGCAAAAAATTCAAATAGGAATAACATCAACCGAGAGCACTATAGTAGTAACTGAGCTCTTTCAGTTGGACCTACATTAATCACAATATGTTCTACTTTAAGCAATGCGAATGGAAATAACATCAACCGAGAGTTTAGTAGCATTAACCAATCTCTTTCAGCTGATTCTATACTAATCATACTCTTATCATAATCAAAGGGAATCAATGTCTTAACTAATAATTAATTCAATCTGCAGTGAGCATAAATGAGTTCAAATGACAAAGTTGCAAAGTACATGAGATTAGAATAAAGGAAAATAAAATAACTACAATGTAAACTCGTAAAAAATCAAAAGATATCAAACAGAATAAACTCACAGGAAATGCAAAGATATAAAACAAAATAACCTTACATGAAATGGAAAAGTATCAAACAGGGAATAGCAGTAAAATCTTCTAGAGACCTGGCCCCAGCCACCAGCAAATACTGTCGAGCTACTTCAGAATATCTGAATGACCAACAATGCAAATTATATATTAATCATTAAATTTGCTCCTCATTACAATATGATCTATCCTTCAGAATAACATTCTGTATATTGAAATTACAATTGAGGTCCCAAGTGAAAAAATAAATATCTCCATTATCCCCTCTCCTCCTATCCTATCCTATCCTATCTCTAATAATCCCCTTAGTTTATCTCTATTTCCGTTTAAATACATAGAGAGCAGAGAGAAGTTATAATAGAGATGATTACAAAACGATTCCCATCACAAAGTTGGATTATTCACAACAAATTGATCAGCAAGATCATATCTAAAATATCTTTCCATCAGCATTCAACAAGAATAGGTTGAATTTGGTATTACAACTGAGATAATTTGGAAACTGGCTACAACAACGAACCTGAGAAAATCGTCTTCAGAGAACTTTCTGTTTCTCTTAATATGGATTGAATTTGGGAAAACTACTACACGTAAACTAATTCAGTCGATTTTGAACAAAACCCATGTTTCGTATTTTCCAGATTCTTTTCCATTTGCCCGAAATGTCCAATGCAAAACTTTCACTTCTTATTCTAGTGAATTTCTGAGTTGGAATATTTAATGATGAGCTGGAGATCAAATCTGCAATTTGGAAAATATCTTGGAGGATAAAATGGTGAATGAGGTTACAAAAAATTTATTAATAAACCATCATTGGTAAAATCATGCACAATAATCATCAATTTAATATAAATAAGGGAGAAGAAATAATATTTATCCATAAGAGCATAAATAATTATAAAATGGAATTATATGATAAATCATGATAAATGACGTGATAAATAAGGGTTGAAATGGATGAAATAGGTATTAAAAAGTGATAATAATAAAGACATATTAGCGGCCCAATACACATCTGGTGACATCCTGTATACAATTACTACCTAATTTATAAACCAAATGATGTTAGCCCCCTCTTTGGAAAATAGTGCCCCATTTTCCTTAGTAGCCCTCACCCAGCTTTATCAGAAGCTTGATTTCGCTACAAGAGCCAAAATCCTTGAGATCTTCTTCCCAAAAAATACCCAATTAGCAAATAAGAACCCTCCATACCCTTCCTCAATCATCCTTGATCAAGCTAAACAGATTATAACCACAATTTCATATATTTTGGTTTATTATTCTGATCAGTGAGTAGATGAACCCATTCTAGGCTTCCTTTCTACTTTTTCCACAGACAACAAACTATCCATTTTGTTTGATTTCAGTCAATTCTTGGCTGATAAAATCCATGAGTAGTTCCTAAAATTTCCATCAGATCAAGTGTTTAATTACACTTCAATTTTAATTTACATGTGATATTTTGGAATTGATTAGTCATGAAAGAGAAACATGAATTCTCATACAAATAGTTTATTGAAGAGTTTTTTCACCCAACATTGAACATATTAACAGCTCAGTACAACCCAGAATTAGTGAAGACATTAAAAGGGTTTTGCATTTGACATATCAAGCCAAGACTGGAGATTGGTATTTATACCAAAACTATATAGAAATCAGAGTTTATGGATGCGAATTAGCATCATATAAACTCCAAAAATACCTCCCCATGAGGATTTTTGCCCTAGAATACATTAGACAAATGTTAAATTTAGATGATATTCACTTTTTGGTGGAAAAGATCAAGAAGCCATAGTTTTCCATAAAGACACAGGTGGGTCCATTCATATGTAATACTAGGTCAGTAGGAGAAGAAGTAGACAAACTTCTTAAAGAAATGAAATTTATCTTGAGTTTTACATGGTCTTATGATCCTTGGGGTATTATTTCCAAGCTAAGAGTAGAAAACAAAACTACTCCCTATATCCATACCTCAAAACCTGAGATAGAAAAGTATGCAAATCAAATAGAGTGGGCAGAGAATACTTTGTAGGAAGCTGAAGAACAATTATTTTCTACTTCAAATATACAGACTTCTACTTCTCAAGAGAAAACAAGTAAGAGACACAGAGAGGAGGGAGCATCATCAACAACAGGTAGCAAGGCTAAGGAGTTCGGGATCAGTTATAGAGAAAGGGGAAAAGTGACTCAGACAGATGTAGAAGACGATACAGAAGAGCATGTTTCCATCATAATTGGAGACTCACCACCTTCAAGCAACAAGTTTATTACATCTTCTACTAGACTCAATTTCACAGGGTCAAAAGGAAATATAGCTATCTTCTCAAGATGTCCAAGGATAAAAGGAAAAGAGTGTTTTTGAAAACCACTGAGAAATCAAACTTAAGAATGAGATTCTTAAGAACAATACCTATAATCTATTTCGGAAGCAAACTTCCAACTCACAAAACATATTACTATCAATCTTTTATACAAAGCAAGGGAATATGCAGATGGCCTTCCTTGAGGCCCAAATTTCACTTCCAAAAACATCAGAAGATTACAAGAGTACTATATTTGAGTTCAGCACCAAATATATCCATCCCATTGATCAAATGGAGATGCATAAGCAGACTGGTGAGATGATTTCTTCTACATTAACTAATATTGCCATGTCATTGTCTAAGTTGCAAGTTTCATACTCCAACATTCAGTCCCAGCAGGAAATGGAAAAGGTATCCTCCTTAACCAAGGATAATAGGATCAAATCCTTGGAAGATTTGGTAGTCAAGATAGGATATGATCCTAAAGATATAAATGATTTTTTTGAATAATTGACCGGAGAATCCACAGTTTTATCATTTTTGAACCGACGTTTCGAATCCCGAGTGGGATCCATCTTCAGGATGAGAGAATGATATTGTAGGATTGAGAAGCAGCTGAAGCTGCCAGCCAAAAAGGATAACTTTGACTAAAGACATTGAATAAAATGAGACATAGAAGGCCAACATGATGAAGCTAATCATAGAGTAGAATATACAGATCAGGCATATGGAGGCAGAAATGGAAAAAATTATCAAAGAGAAGGAACATAGTCAGAAGGTGGCCATAGTCCCCTTGAATTCCATACCCATCACTCAACTCCCAACAACAGGAACAGAAACCGCATCTACTTCTTCCACTCATACTACAAGTTTTGAATAAGTGAAAAAAACAATCGAGAATATGTCAATCCAGTCATATGAGATCAAGACATTACAGGGGTAGTTCAAAGCTCAAGAATAGAAAGCCAAACTAAAGCCTCTCATATGTCTGAAGTGAAGAAATCAGAAAGACTATTGGAGAGATTGTAGAAGGTGGAAAAGGATACATTAATTGGTCAGAACTTGGCCTAATCCAAGGAAACCATTTGGATGGGTATTCTAGACCCTATGAATGAGATTTGGCCATGTATCCAAATCATTTTGGAACACAAATAATTAATAGAAAAGGTGACAGAAACCATTGTTCAAGTAAGGGAAAAGCTGGGAGATATGCCCACAGAAGCCTCCAATATCATTCGATTCATGAATTCTAAGTGTTACAAATAATACTGAGAGAGGGAGTGAATCAGTATTCACAAATCAATAATTTTTCATTTCATAATTAGATTTATATACGTCACATCAGTGAAGGGAACTCGTGTATATCCAGTGAACTTATGATTCCGATAATTCATCATATGTGTAGTGCCCACCCTGGTTTCCTGACTCTAATATGACATTATCTTGCATACTTAGTCTATGAGTAACTCAGGCTGAGGATCCAGAAACGTGACTCTATTATCAGCGAATGTGATGGTTATGTATGTTCTCTATTAATATTATGATTACGATATAATTAATGGTTAGGTGTATTCTCTATTGATATCATGATGGTGATAGTAGTAAAGGATAGACATGTTTCTATTGATGTCATAATGATGATAACCTTGATCTAGATGTATGGTTCTATTAAGGTTATGATGATGCTAGCCATGAGGGAGGTATCCCCTATGTTAGCTACTTACATTAGTTCTCATTCACAATGAACGGTGATGTGAATGACCAGGTGATGGTAATTAATGCTATTATGACAATGACTAACACTGAAAAAACCTGGTTACTGATTATTATTGAGTATGGCAGGAAAACCACCAGAGGCACTCGCACATGACGAGTTGACGACACCTGGTTTGATGGAAATTTATATTATTTTATCTTTGAAATTCTAATCAATTTTGAAACCTGCTATATGGTTATCTATATTTTGATGATATGTTAATGGTTGCAGGCACAGATGAGTTGCTTGGCCGAATGACTCACATATGGGTGATGGGGTTGTACAAGTGGATGTAACTACATGGGAGGGGTGGGACAGTGTCCCTGATCTCACTCACTAGCACTCCCGCCGTGACTTGGGCTGGAAGGGTTGAAACACCTTCGCCTTGAAGATCACGATGCCATGAGGGCAGGTCCCAAAGTTGGGTCGCTCATGAGGAACCTACTGGGGGCGCGCATCAAGGCGGATTCCTTGATCCCCGGCACCATTAGTCTCACTATAGCAGGAAACATGAGAGACGATCGAGGTCTATGACGTTGCACGCTATTTTCCCCTCGTAGTCACTGGGTGCTTGAAGGGCAAGTGGTGTGGCACCCTTGGAATTTCGGGGAAATTCTTGAAGGGCACGACCAACTTGGCACCCTTGGCATCACGATTAAACTATTTAAGGTGTGGCACCCTTGCCGAACTTCTCGGGAAGTTCTTGAAGGGCACAACCAAACGTGGCACCCTTGGAATTTCAGGGGAAATTCTTGAAGGGCACAACCAACTTGGCACCCTTGGAATCATTAAAAAATAAATAATAATAAATATAAGTAAGAAATGAAATCTAGGTAAAGTTACATCAAGGGAAAATGATGATTGGAAACCAAGGAAATTAAATCAAAATATAAAACTTGGAATAAGGAGGATCATAGGAAGAAATAAATAGAGTACCTTAAAAATTCTACCATCCCCATGTTGGAAAATGCTAGGTAGATAGGTGGTTTAATTAGAAAAAAAAGGGGGGAAGGCAAACATATTGTAAGGTTAAAGATTTATCCTAAACCAAGTAAAACTTAATTAATAAAAAAAAGCAAGGTGAGTTAAAATAAGAAAAATAAATTAAATTTAGAGAAATATAGGGAAGCTCCATGTGGCATCATCCAGCATAAGAATATCCCTCTAAGAGATAACCTGAGTTAATTTAGGAAGTAGATTGGGAATAAAATCTTAACTCCTTAATTGACTCCAAGTAATAAAGTCAATTTAAGGAATAAAAGGGGGGAATAAAGAGACATCTAGGAGTAGAAATAGGAATCTTGTGAGATGAGGGAAATATTAGTTTTAATAAAAAAAAGATAAGTAAATAATTTAGGTGACCCTTGATGAGAGAATGACACATGGGTGGGTGAATAATCAAACTATTAAAAAGGAAAAATATTATAATTATGCATGACATGCCAAGTGTCATCTATGAGAAATCTTATAAAAGAAGGGGCAGACCATGGTACAGGGGACTTTTTGGGGGGGGAGTCCTATGGTTGGATGGATGATATTTTGTGAAGGCAGTGACTACGAAGCTATAGTGAGTTTGGTGAGGCAAAGGGTTTTAGAGAGGGGACTCTTGAGCTACGGTTGCTCTCCTCTGCCAGCTAGACTCTCCCTCCATTGTACAACCCCATTGCAGCTCGGGGGTCCGCGGGGAAGAAGAGTACCCAAGGAGTAGGTTGGGAGGTTAACCGGTGAGTTATCACATTCGGATCAAGTACATCGACATTCATTCGCGGAGGTGACCGACAACGAGGGAATACTAGCAACAACAAGCAAACGGAGTCTCGTCTTCTGGTGAACGGTACACATGCATTGCAATAATATTTAGGTCTTAGTTAAATGTATGTAAATTGTTATGATATGTTTCCTGAATGATTCCCAATGTGTTTCCCTTCTAGTTGTATTTTGTTGTTAACGGAAATTAAAAAAAAAAAAAATTGGTATATAGTCTGGAGGTGGTTCTTACAGACTCTAGTTGGACAGCCGAGCTCCTAAAATCAAGGGCACTTGGTGGATCATCGTTTTTGTATAAATATGAAGGCCTTAGCCTTAGATGGTTGTTGAAACTCTCGTATTGCTATTGTAATTTTGGAGCACAGTTCAGTTTTCGTTCCTTTTTGTAAGCGAATTTGGCATGACATCAGATTATGAATAAAGAAGGCAGTTTGTGATCTAGTTCTGAGTTTCTTAAGGAGACTATAGCTCTCAGGTTAGGGCCCAACCTGAGAGCCATAGATCCCCTCTGCTGTAGTGTTGTTTCCATTTCATTTCCAGCACTTTAAGTTTTCGTTTGCACATGCAATTCGAATGACAGTTTGGTGATTTGGTTTTCTTATGAGTAGGATATATTTTGCTTATGGTACAGTTGTTTCCACTTGCTTAGTGTAGCAGAGGATAGATACCATCAATTGGAGCTCCAGCA
>APFE030260716.1:79110-107354 GCA_000404065.3 Pinus taeda | reverse complement strand
AGTGTCACCTATGAGGACTCCTATAAAAGAAGGGGCAAGCCATGAGAGAAAGGACTTTTTTGGAAACCCTATGGTTGGATGGATGATATTTTGTGAAGGAAGTGACTACGAAGCTATAGTGAGTTTGGTGACGCAGAGGGTTTTAGAGAGGGGACTCTTGAGCTACGGTTGCTCTCCTCTGCCAGCTAGACTTTTCCTCCATTGTACAACCCCATTGCAGCTCGGGGGTCCGCGGGGAAGAAGAGTACCCAAGGAGTAGGTTGGGAGGTTAACCGGTGGGTCTCGTTCAGATCAAGTGTGGCATCATATACTCGCAGACGGACCAACGACAAGGAATTACCTGCTACAACCGATCAAGTGAAATCCCGCCTCTCCGGTGTACGGTACATGTGTATTTCTTATTACTTGATCTTAGATTTAAAGCATATAAATGTGGTGTTATTTATTGAATGAACATCAGAGATGTATGTGTTGATTAAATTGAAATCTTAATGTGTTGGTTTTCCTGTTGTAATTGCTGTGAAAAAAAAAAAAAAATTTAGGTCGGACATTTCACTGTTTTAGTTGGGTCGTTTCAATATGTTGATATTTAATTAGTGCACCAGTACTTCATTAAACAGTAACTATGCGCAGTAATAATAGAATAAACCATCACACATAAGCAACACACATAAACACCAAAATTTACAGTAGAAAACCAATGTGGAAGAAAAACCACCTGCTGCTCTCGTCTCTGCTTTTTTTTTAATATAAATAAAATCTCTTTACAATCTTGTATTCGTGTAGACTCATACTAGTATGCAGACACCCACCTGTAGAAGGCTACAACCTTCTCTAGTTCTCAAGATTCTACTCGAAGGGACCTATAACCCCTAGCTCTTGTACTAGCCCATATGTTTACCAGTACATAGCCACTAGCCTATAGAAGGCCATGACCTTCTCTCTTCCTCTAGGGAGCATGTTTCATAACCTTTCAGACTAGATACTCTTGGTACACAAAAACATAATATGAAGGCCATTCCTAGGCATGGAATCCCCCCATGGCATGTTCTGGGGCTCAATGCCCAAGTTTTTGTTAAAGGTTTTGTAAGACTCCACGAATTGCAAGCGCAGAGCATGAAGTATAGGTTAAGTCATAGGGTTGTCTGCCATAAAGTAATGCAATATAATGTCAAGTCATGTCGGCCTACTCATGGCCCATGGACCATGGGATTGTATAAATAGAGAGAGACTCTAAGTTGTAAAGATAGCTAAGGAATTAGAGAGAAGAATACAAATGGTTCACAATTAGAGTAGGATTCTAGGTGTATTGGGTCGTAGTTGTAGGAAGAGGCTCTGCAGTTGAGCGCACAAAGGCCTAGTAGAGTCTGTAGCTAAGTGCACGGGCCCCTACAACTGAGTGTATAGGGCGATGTTGACTATGTAATTGGGATTGAAGATTAATAAAGAGAGGTTGATTCTTATTTTTGTGTATTTGTTGTACATTTCCTTCCTTACATTTATATTGGTTTATTTATCATGCGCACTGATATGATTGTTGAATATGCTATAATAACCATTAATATTACACACAAAAGTTAACTAATCATGTAATAATAGATTAAATAGCAAGGAACTTCAATATTATACAGGTTGTGCCCTGAGTAAGGCTGCACAGAAACAACATCACAGGTTGCGAAGTAATAACAAGTGCACGTAGTGACGTGCACGGGGGTCAAACCACAAACCTCTAGAAGCTCATCAGACATCCCCAGGGTGCAGAAACCTAGTTCTGTCACCCTCCCATACTACTTCAGATGAGACCTCAATCCACACTCCGTCGACTGTTGCCAAAAGGGCTAGTAGTTCAAGGATTTGCTTGGCTAAATCACCTTTGAACCTAGGTCAGGCCCATACAAGGCAAAAAATGGTTTCGTTGCTGGGGCTCGGATCTATAGAAAGGATGTATGATGTCCTGCCACTAGAATCCAACAAAGAAAGAAATTGAAGAGTGGTTGGACAAGAAAAGTAACACGTTCATGATGCAGGAGAACAAAAATCTTCAAGTGTCTAAGGAACAGTTGTTGGAGCACTACTTGTAAATGTAAATCCATGAAATTTTCTTTGCATCCTTTCCTTCTTAGTTGTATGAGTGGATCGTGAAGTTAGCAGATAGCCAGAGAATGTGTATGCTTGACAAACCAATAGTGTGGACTCAAGAATTAGTGCATATACTAGAAGTGTCAGGAGATAAAATTGTGCAAGTTGTGGACCATTGGCTTGGCCGAATAATAGGAGGATTTATCACTCAGTTCACAGTAGACACGAATGTCAACTACAGTGAGGTAGAGTGATGTTTTCTCAAGGGAACGTGAGGTAAGTATATTAAATCTTTGAACACTTGAATTAAGAGGTTATTGTGTGAAAAGCGAGTTTTGCAAATAAATTAATGTTTGGGACTACACGAAGTGGGACGATCTACAGAAGCGGAAGTAGTGAAGAGTTGGAAAGTAGTCCTTTAATTTCAAGCTCATGGGAAAGCAAGGAAGAGCTCGCAAAAGTTTCCTTGAGAAGTGTGGTTAGTGTGCTAAGGCAACACATTCTGCATTTACCACCTCCACCCACATTGCCACCCATCTCAACCTCCTCACCTCCATCTCCACCCACCCCACCTCTACCACCACCATACTTTAGTATGGCAAGTGTGATCAAAATACCAGTGTTCATAGGAGTAGGGAATGAAGATCCATACCAATTCTCGTTCATTGTAAGAGTAGTATGGGAAGCAAAAGGCATCATGGATGACAATATTAAAAAGGCTATGCTGGAAAGAACACTGTAGGATCGTACATTAATGTGGTATATCAAGCATTCTAATGACCACTCGAATGCATGTATTGTAGAGATCCAGGCCACACTGAACAGGGAATTTAGTAGGCCAAAATCAGAAACACAATCAATCATCGGGTTTAAGGAGATTGCGATGCTCCTGGGTGAGACCCCTGGGATCTAGACCAAAGGCTGAAGAGTATGATCCATGAAGCCAATAGGATGTTAACAGATGCACAATGTCACACATGGTTTGTGGCATCACTTATGCCACACTTAAGGACGACGTTGTCACAAAAAAAAAATTCCACCCAGGCCAAAGGGTTGGAGATGGTAATGAGATTGCATGA
Organism: Pinus taeda; assembly: GCA_000404065.3. Lineage (NCBI taxonomy): Eukaryota > Viridiplantae > Streptophyta > Pinopsida > Pinales > Pinaceae > Pinus > Pinus taeda. The sequence goes on along the minus strand of APFE030260716.1, from coordinate 104,196 downwards.
GACCACTATACAAGACCGTAGGTTGGGATTCCAATAAATCCACACACAACTGCATAATCTGTGTGTGGAAATGCAAATTTTGAAATAGGACAGGACACCTTGGCTGGAGGTGCACGAGGAAGTTTGGTGCATAAAATACAAAGGCCAAGGGCATGATAAGGACCATTGTCTAGTGTTCGCAAGCTACTTGGTAGGAGGAGGGACGATACCATTAATACTTGAGACATAGGTAGGACTGAGTGTAGCATCTACATTATGGTGCATGATCTACCAGATAGGAGGAAAACACACCAGAGATAACTGTCATCTGTTCCAGAAGTATACAAAGACATCCTAGCAATTATTTTGTAATTTCTATAGGTTGGTAGGCCATGACGAACGCACCTGTCGAAGCTATGAATTAATGATGGATCAGACTCCTACTTATAGGGTGTAGACCAAAATGTGAGCGCTTGACCCAAATGAAAGGATGGTGTGAGCTAGGTTTCAGGGGCGCGGTCAAGGTCGAAGCAGAATAGGGCCAGGAAGGGGTCGCAGACAACTAATTTGTTACAATTGTGGAGGGTCAGGACATTATGCCCATGATTGTACAAACCCAACAAGAATATCATGTTGGTACTATACTCAGTTTGATCATGAGGTAGAAGACTGCCCTTTGCTAATAGCGACAATGCACAAAAACAGGGTACTTGAGCACCCTTTGACTCAAAATTACAAATGATAAGGTCTGAGCCACGCGAAGAAGACCATAATATAAACATGATGCTAGGGAGTGGTATGACCATGGGAGATGATAAAGGGAAGCGGCCATAAGAAATTGCATGGCTTCACAAGGCTCTTGCAAAGGAACCTCAAGTTTGATTTAGAATGCGCAAAGGAGACATTCATGGAAGCTAAGAATAGCTTCACAAAGGCCTCCACTTTAGGTAGTAAGGATCAAATAGAACCAAGGATGGATCCTTCAATGCTCACTACCTTTCTAGAGACATGCATGAAACTGCTGCATGACAACAAGGTAGTCAAAGGACTTCAAGAACTTATCACTAGGTGCACGGGGTCAGGAGAACCACGTGCGGTCTGAAAACTTGGAAAGCATGCATTGCGCACAAGAAGGGAAATGAGGTTGACTATGCAAATCAATGAATATGAAATGGATCAAGTAATCCTGAATCTGGGTTTAGACATGAATGTACTACCAAAGCAAACATGGGAATGCATGGTCAGACCCACACTACAATGGTCCCCTCTTCAGTTACGAATGGGGAACCAAAAGAATATTTTTCCAATGGGAAGATTACAAGGGGTAAAAATCGATATTTAAGGTGTGCGCATGTAGGCAGATTTTGAATTGATAGATATTTTCGATGACACCAACCCCTATCCCACGCTACTATGAATAGACTGGGACAACGATATGAACAAAGTCATAAATTTGAAGAAACATAAAATGATCTTTGAGAAAAAGTCACTATGTGTGGTAGTACCACTAGACCTAGCCGAAGGAGCGCGATACACTGAACCAGTGTGTGATGATGATAGTGATGACGATATAGATTGTATTTACAAGATAAGTGTGCGAGAAGAAGATTGGGTGAATCTGACTGCAGATGGAAGGATTTCATGGGAGTGCGAAAGCTCCTGCACTTCGGATACAGACGAAGAGATAGAGCGATGGTAGAATCGGCTGCACGAAGCAACAACGCTTAATTGCAACATGCTGATTAGATCACTATGTTGTGTGAAAAGAAAGGAAAGGGAGTTGCTGACATATGATGGATTTTCAGTGATGGATGAATTTCTGAGAAAATTTGAAAGCGCAGTACTAAAACAACAGTGATTCGATGGCACTGAAGTGGGCACTACACGCAATTCCCGCATGATGGTGGGGTACACATCAATGAAATTTTGAGGACTGGCACAGATGCAGAAGGATGATGCACCTAAGTTTTGGGAGACCCCAATTTTGACTGTCTTGTATTTTAGTGAAAGTGTATGATCAGCCAAAGGGATGGTGGCAATGGGATGAAAACAACCAAGGCTCATCTGATGAAAGAAGTTGATAGAATGGGAATCACGAGGGTTAAAAATGGAAATGGGTTCATTTTTAAATAAGCTTGAACCATAGGGAACTATGCTTAGATTCAATTTCATGTTTACACAAGCTTGAAACGAAAAACTATGCTTGGATTCAACTTCATTTTCACAAAATCTTGAAACGAAAAACTTTGCTTCAGATTGGTTTACATGCCCCAAACATGATAAAAGGGAGAGTCTCCTGTAACCAAATGGAAGTCATTGTGGTGAAGCAGGATGGTTATCCAACACTTTTTGGCTCCATCCAGATAAGGACAAAGGTGAATGGAGTGATTCCCTTAACATAAACTACAGGGAAACTTAACTTTACCATTAGGTGCATGCCCTCCAACCTTCATTACATTCACCTAAGTAGACTACTCATGGCTATCACGTGGATGGAACGAAGGTTCTTTTATGAGATCAAGTGAAAGACTAAACTGGGATTTTACGATATCTAATCAAAGACTTGACTTGGAACTTTTCTTGAGGGGACCTTGTTTCATTTTTTAACAAGCTTGAAACAAGACAAGAAACTCTTCTTGTACTCTTTGTTTCATTTTTAACGAGGTTGACATAAGACCAGGAACTATCCTCATATCCTTGGTTTCATTTTTTAATGAGGTTGACACAAGACAAGGAACTGTCCTCGTATTCCTTTGTTCCTTTTTTAACGAGGTTGACACGAGACAAGGAACTATCCTCATGACCTTTGTTTCATTTTTTAATGTGGTTGACACAAGACAAGGAACTATCCTCATGACCTTTGTTTCATCTTTTAATGAGGCTGACACAAGACTAGGAACTATCCTCATGGGAGCTATTTTATTTTTTAACGAGGTTAACATAGTAAAAGAACTATCCTCATATTCGTGGTCATGACCCATACGAGGTCATGGCTTCCAAAATATTTTCATTTGATGGGAGAAAAATTCTCTGGAATGGATCCATATCAAGGAAACCAAGATCTGGTTCCAATTCCCTCAGTACATAATGTACAACATCGCTGAATTGATCATTAGTTGATGTAGGCATCGAACAAGTTGCCACATAATTAAACCATGCCAGGATGATATCATTGGTACAAAAGGACCATTTAGGGAAGATGGTTGATTGGAAGCCATATTTGAACTGGGAAATGGAAGTTGGTCAACGGTGACAATTTTGCCTTCATGTGGGAACAAATCACTTGAAAGAGTGTTGAAACAATAACTCCCATGTCATAAACATAGTTCTGCCCTAGAAGTAAATTGTAATCTAAAGGGCTTGGGACTACCATCACATTCAAATAAATGACTTTTCCTCCAAATGTAATAGGCAACTGAGGAAGGATCCCTAATGGTTGACTGGTTCCTCTGTTAAAAGCCAAGAGATTCTAGGCAACAAGCACAAGCGATGGCGAACCAAGCACTTTCCAAGAAATTGAGGAAAGCATACTCACAGATGCACCTTCATCTATAATAGTTCTAGATACAATCATATTACAAACCTATACTATGATTTGGAAAGGCACATAAGAAGGAAGACAAAATATTGCCAGTCGATTCCAATCAAAGGAAGTGACTAGACTACTTGGAGGTGGTGCCATAGAAATGAAAGAATTATCCCCTTGAGTTATGAGAATAGGAGGATTTTCCTCCTATCTTGATGGAACAGGAGGATTTCCCCCAAGCTCATTGGAATCTAAAGAAACAAAAAGAACCTGAGTGGTATCATACTCAATCTCTTTGGAAAAGGTACGATTAACTGAAGGAGAAATTAGGTCAACTGTTACCTCAACTTGTTGATTTGGGTCAGGTATAGACTCATAGGGTTCACTTTCAGAGAGAGTGGGTTTGACCGATGGTTGATTTTGGTCAGTCAATTCATCAACTACTGAATGATTAAGGGATAGTCCCTGTAACCAGATGGAAGTCATTGCGGTGAAGCAAGACAATTATCCAACACTTTTTTGGCTTCATCTAGATATGGAGAGAGGTGAATGGGGTTATTTACTTCATATACCCTATAGGGAAACTTAACTTTGCCATTAGGCACAACTTTACCCTTCTTTCCATGAACTTTATTATCACTAGTTGATGGTGTGTCACTAGCATGATATCTAGAATCTGATGACACAGGATGATGTGAACGAGAATACCATTCTTCTAAGATCTAAGGAATATGAGGAGAATTTCGAAGAAGATGGTCTCTCGCACAAATTTTGCATGGATATCGAACTTTGTGAGGCTTCACAGACAATTTCTCATTAGATTTTCTATTCAAACCAATGGTGTTTTGGTTGTCCCTCTACTGAATTTGCTTCTTCTTCTCCTTCTTCTTCCCTTTCTTCTTCTTCTTCCCTTTCCTCTTCTTCTTAGCCACTTGGTTACTAGTACCAATACTTTCACCAGGCGAAGAAGAAGAAGGGGAATAAGAAACAATCGAGGAAGAAGGCAAAGTGTCCACTTTACGATCAACTGGAGGTTGATTTTGTCTAGTTGGAGGTGTACTCGATTGCAGTGAAATCACAACATTTCGAGCCAAGGAGGTTGAAAAAAATCATATTTGAAAGCCAATGGTAAATCCCAGAAGGGACAATGTAGCCATATAATGAGCACCACTATTTCTGAAAGGAGGAAAAGGACTAGGATTCCCATCAAAAGGAATTCCTTGATTGTTGGACTTCGGATTTGTCACCATATGTTTCAACCTAAGATCAACGAAGGAGAAAGTATGGACGATGTTATCCATGGTCAATTAATTTTATTTTAATCAAAGTAACATAACAAAACAAAAGAGGGATAATCTAGGCAAAAGGTTTACCAAGCAACTATGAACTACAAAATACCTCCTACCGAACCAAGAAGTATGGGTAGGAATTCTCCACGAATACTATGCTTGGTGTATCACAATGTACAAGGCAGCTGACTCGGTTACCTAAGGATGGATAGAAACCTAGTGTTGACCTCCCATATATACTCAAAAGTACGTGGAGGCTCAATCTGTATAAGCGTTTTCTAATAAACCACACAGTGAGAGCATTCCCATATACTTTACATACTATAACACTGCCCTATATACTTGAAGGTACATGGACAAGCTACGATATACTCATGTACGTGGAATGAGTATCACACTTGGGATGTATTGTAGACAAGTTAGTGACAACTGCTTTGTTTTACGATGCCAGAACACGTCTCTAGCCTAGACCTCGATTTTTTTTTCGTTAGGTGACAATTCTCCATTAGGTAAATTTAGATAAATTTTAAGTTGATCTTATTGAGAATTTACCCTTCAAGGCTCACCACATGATGTCTTTTTTCAATTCCTAAAATGCAACTATTATGATAAGCATTCTTTCCATTCAATTTAACAATGAAAATCCTTAGCTAGTAGGGATAAAGCAATCAAATCTTTGACAAAGAGCAAAGAGCACAACTAATGCAATTTCCCTAGCTATTCCTTTCAAACATTCACAAACTACAATATGAATGATGCAAGTTTTTCTTTTTGATTTCCTTAATGTGAATATGAACAAAAGGAAATATGCACATACAATAAATCAATCTTTCATAAGAATGAATACTTTTACGACAATTATGTTTCGAAGGAAAAGAATACTTTACGACACTTTCTTTCGAGCAAAGATTAATAAATTATATTCTAACTTTGACTATAGACTGATAATGACAAAGAAAAAATTTAAGAAACAATAATCAATCAAATCAAAGTAGGGCTCATAGAGGAGATAAAAAGTTGTTCTCTAAGAGATAACATTCATTGATCAATCAGCAAGCAATCAAACAAAAGAAATTTGGCAACAACTCAATCCAAACGTGGGAATTTGACCTAAGGTGGATCAAAAAAGGTCAAAGAGGGACTAACTACACTACAGAGCACTGTCTCTCACTCAAGGGTGCTCTGCAGAGCACTGTCCCCTGACCAATCCTGCGCATATTTCTGAGATGCCGCTCAAGAGTCATCTAACCTTAATTTTTTACCAAAATTCAATGCAAAATAGCTAAAATACAGTCAATGAACACAAGTAGTGTGTATGAGAATGTCTTAGAAGGTGAATAAGCTAATAGGAAAGGTGATATTTCCCCAACGGTTTCACTAATTTGTTTTGGAGAATTTAGCATCTATGGGTAAATACTAATTCCCTAAATAAGTAGTTGTATCTAGAACAACATCTTAAAGTGTTTTAGACTTTTCCTATAAGAAATAGGTAAATGAGAAGATAGAAGGCCTACCTATAGTTCCACTTCCCTCTCATCTCCCTTCTATTGATTCCATCGCTCCTTCCTATACTTAATCCGCTTGAGAAGTACACTGTAAACGCAACATAAAACAAAAACCGATCAAAGCATATGATCTATTGAATATAAGTGAAATGAATCAGATACAATTCATAGACATAAGCATTATGAAATAATACACACATATGAGAAGAAGTTTCAAACACTTTATTAGATAGAAGAAGGAATTACAACCATTGGTGTCTGATTCGTAACCATTCCTCCTGCTTGGATCCCATCCACATCACATCAAAAGCATGACAATCTTGTAGCATCACAATACTTGCTTCAAAGCTAAATCTCATAGCAGCATTATCTCCTTACAATTCAACATTGTCCAGCCCCTGATCACTTAGATGAGTGGTTAATTTATAGGAAGATGAAGGTGGTTTTGTCATTAATGGTGGCATTGAATAGCATTCCATACTTAGAATTAGTTCCATGGAGGAAGGAATGATAGGATAAGATGCACCTTAACTCATTCCTCATCCATTTTTGAGGTCATAAGAGTTGATAAGTGAGGGAAACTTCTAGATGACTCCAAAAGATAAGGATATTCCCCAAACCCTGTGTGAATTTTGCTCATTCTCACCCAACGCAGGTGAAAGGAAGCCTAAGTGCTCTGCAGAGCACCTTAGCAGTGGACTTAACTACTATGCAGCACACCTTCATAAGGGCTTACCTGTGCAGGTCCTTCTAAAGGCTATTTATGGATATCTTCAAGTCATGAAACTGTCTGGGAAGGAGGCATTCAAAGGGGTGACTTGTTTAGGGCATCAAAAAACTAAAATTAGGGCTTGATGAGCCCTAAAACACTAAACTGTATGTTGGGATTTGATGTGCCCAAATGGATTTGTAACAATAGTGTCCACCAGCTGCGCCCTAATGAGCCTCTATTAGAATCATCTGTCTTTCATGTTCAAGAACATATTTTCGTAGTATCTCATCTAGTCCCATCTTATATCAATATCCTACTATTAATGAAAACCTAGTGGCCTTAACCGCTATTTCTTTCTTTTACTATGTAGCATACTCTGAAGGAGCCATTCCTATGGTCAAAAACTAAATGATACCTACGAAATGGTCATCTCTGACTCTAATTGAAAATAACTCCACATCAGGTAGATTATCCTCTATGCTCATTAGTTCTTCCCCTATTTCCAATATTGACAAATGATCAGGTCTTATGTTCAATCTTCCTGGTTTAACAATGATCTCAGTGTCATATTCCTGGAATAATAATAACCATCTCCAAATATTTCCTCCTAAGAAAGGCTTATTGACCAAATATTTCAATGCAAAATGATCAGTAAACATTTTAAAATGTGATCCCTGCAAATATCTCAGTTCAAAGGATTATCTAGGAGAATTCCCAAAGGAAAAATCTAATTTGTACGAACCGAAACCAAAGGATAAAGTGGGTTTTAATAACAAAACATACGGTATCTCACACTTGTCTCACCCCCTCATTTGAACCGGGAAGGAATGAGGTGAGCACAGGGAGGTTGGTGAGCGCATAGAGGTTAGGAAGGAAACAATCGAAACACATTAATAATATTGGATTATTTTTTGAGAAATTAATTAAATAGGAGTTACAGATGAATACATAATTACATAATTAGTACAATCACATTAAAGATATTAATGTAGTTGATATAGCTTAAAGTTTTATAGATATAACAAAAAAATGTATTGTAACAAAAAACTATTGCAATACGAAGAATCCCTGACCAATGTACACATTTGCGTGATTAACCATGTATAAAAAAGTTATGGGTCAATTTTAACTTGAGCAGAAAAATGAATTACACATGTTATTATAAAATGGGCCATTTAATTAAATAAAATTTGCTTATATATTAATTTCCACATCTGATTAGAATATGAACTTATTAGAATTGGAATAATGTCAAATCCATAGGAAATAATCTAAAATTTTTAATTTATTAAAAGTCAATGCACCTAATAAACTTTGTAATGCATTAAGCATTAAGACTAAGCATATACTGAGCATATTCCTTTGAGAATCAATCTAAGCAGTGAATAAAAAAAAGTCAACAAATCCTCATCCACTTTAAGTTGAAAGAAGAAGTCTTCGACAATTATGTAGATCAAATATCATATTGTATCTCACATAATTATTAAAGTAAGTGTTACATGGAGATAGCCTAGAGGGTTAGCTCAATTGTTCGAGTCCTCATCATTAAAGTAACTTTGTTATTGAGAGGTCATTACTTCAATCCTCTCGACACTCTTAGGGTGAGGCTTTGTGGTTGAGCTGATAGGTAGTGATCCCTTCGAATGGAACTGCCGGGTACAAATATTTAATGAAAGTAGCGATCAACAATCATTGGGTTCATGAATTCATATATATATATATATATATATATAATAATTTTCCAATTCAAATAGAGTTCGTATAGCTTGCTAATTCATATATATATATATATATAATGGTAATAGAATCGATACAATTTTATTATAGATTTAATAAGAAAATAATAAATTCATATGATAGTTTATTGTTACATATTCATAGATACATTATGTCAAAGAAAATATTGGATGTCTAATCTAGGTGGATATTGGTGGTCACCCACCTGTTCCATTTGGACCCCAACACAATTTCTTTCAATTTCCTTAATTGTAGCGCAATTGACTATTTTTGACATTTTTTCAGGCCCTAAACTTCGAGAGCCATTTTGAGGCCCTAAACAACATGTTTTAAGCAAACATAATGACCTTTCATTGTTGATAACAATTTGTTGTTGAAAGTTGTTGTCTTTAGATAGATCTTTCTAATGAAATATTGTATGCATTAAACAAAGATTGTATGCCAAAATTACGACCCGAGAGGTTGATGTACCAACGAATCCCAATAAAACACATAAATGTTTGGCGCTTCATCTCACTAGGCCAAATGGGGCAAAAACCCAATATACATTCGTCAGATATTCAACACATTGTGGTCCGCTATCTAACAAATTAAAGCCATAATTTTCGTCGATATTATTGTGTCGAATAGTCTACTCTTCGTCAAGTGTTGGATATTTGATGGGACTGATGTCGAATATCCGACGCACATGATGGCCAAACATTCACTTATCCATATTATGATTTACGGTTGATTATTTGACATCAACATGCATTGGATATGCCACACCCAAGATGCCAAAAATAATTTTCACCCTCCGATTATTATAACAAACTTATTATAACGTCGATTATTCAGCTCTAAATCGTTGGACATGTGACTTAGTGCCATAAAAGTCTTGTTGAACACAGTTATTATGACATCGATTATCCGACGCTAAATCGTTGGACATCCGACTCCATTTTGATTGAACAAACTGTCGGACTAGTCTAATTCGATGATTTTTTCTATCGGAATGGAGTTGGATGTCTGACCGTTTAGCAACGAATAATAAATGTAATAGATGTTGTAATATCTTTATGCGACATGAGTGTTATGGCACCGACTAATAAATGTAATAGATGTTGCAATATCTTTATGCAACCAGAGTGTTATGGCACCGACTCATTCGTCTGTCGGTACATATGCGACAATTTTCTTCCGTCGGATTGGCATTGGATAGTTGACGTTTTAACTTAACGTCAAATATCTTATGTGTGCCAGAGCATTAAAAAAAATGATCCGAGCACTCTTATGCATATGGTCCACTTTATTTATCTCATGCATATCCCATGATACATGCCTAACCTGATGATTATGTCGGTTCATCTCAATTATGTGTGAATCCCAAGCCATGCTTGACTTGACATATATTATTGTCAGAGTTGGGAATGACATAGAACATGTTTATGGTTTCATTTTGATGGACGAAGCATGAATGTTTTTCAAAGGGAGTGTTATCACTTGATCATATTTTTCCGAATCATCTCTTTGTGGGGTCCTAGGTTTTAAATTTTATCAAGTTTTATTTCACTTTGCCTTTTAGTTTGGCAACACTCATTTTAATAATATGATTAAAGGGTGCAACCAAATTAAAAGGAAGCAAAAGGTAATTTCGTTTGAAGATATAAATGCTCAGAAAATACTTCAATTTTTTTCTATTTTCAACATCATCATGAAAATGTATTATAGGGCAAATTGGTTGAGGATGATATGAATGAAGGTGAAAGTGGAAAAATTTTAAATGCACCCATTTCAGTGGTTTATATCGCGGGAGGTGGTCATGGAGAATGGCAATTTTATCTTTTTAAATAATTTGAGAAGTATCCCCTATATGTTACAACAAAGAAGGTGATAAACTCTAAGTTTCGTCACCTTTTGGATGAATATCATTGTTTCGCCTGAGTATGATGTAATAAGGGCATTGGATCCTTCATTTATCTCAAATGGCAAAAGTTGTATTTCCTATTAACCAAATATTAATGTGCCTACATATAGTGATAGCTCTCATGTTCCCTATCCTAGTGTAATTGCAAGGTTTACACTAAAAGGATACAACAATGCTAAATTAAGTGCAATTGTGATCTGACAATGTAATCCATGCATCAGACGAAATAGATACAAGGGATTATCCCTCCCTAATTGTAGGCACTCAAAATGGCTACTAGTAGTTGGTTGATAAAACTTTTGAAACATATAGATGTATTCTCATTGTTAGATATGAGTTGTGTACCAATGAAGGCAAAGGAGTGTCACACAATAAAAACAATATTATGACAGGTTCACCTTCCAAAATATGTGAGAAACAAGTAGATCATGCTTATTTTTATTGGATGATATTTGGCATGAGCATGTACTCCATGGTCATCTTGATGAATACCCTCTTGCTGCAAAAAAATTAAAGAGTATTTTATACTCTTGCATCATCATCTTTAGGAATTCAAACCTAGAATATGCCTTCCATATGAGACAATTCAATCTCCCGTATAGATTAGAGAGGTGTTACTTCAATGGGGGGCACCAAAATTAGTAAAGATGAAAATGTAAGTGTGTCACCCAACAATGACCTCGAATGTGATGGTACTTTGGTCATGTTGAGTTTCCATATTTGTTAAAAAAATATGGAAAATCGTTTATTCATATTGTCTCCAAATATAATGTAAACATTGATGTGTGTGGTTCAATGTATATATCTCATGCATATCTGAGGATACATGATAATACCAATCAAATAATATCAGTTATATTTGAGTCTTCATCCACGCGTTCTGTTGACATATCTCCTTGTCACAACGCAGGGGATGATAGAGCATGTTGGCGGTTTTCATTATGATGGTGTATGCCCATAAATTTTCCAAATAGAACATGGAATTTTTTTTTTCCCAAAATGAGGAATATCCTCTATATAGTATAACAATAATGCTGACAAACTATACAAGAACAAAAGAATAAAAAATTAAGTAATACCGCCTATATATTATAACAATGACGGTGACAACGTATACAAGAACAAAGACATAAGGATAGGCATTTGTTGACAACCTCTCAAAGATCATGGATTATTTCCTTCCATCACAACAAATATTAGAACAACATTTAGTGTCCTTGTATAGGAAACCTCTTCAAAAATACATATAGGAACCATGTATCAGTGATCCTTGGAACCCTTCTATAGATGTCATTAAGGAGCATATACAGAAGTTTATTTCCATATTCAGCCTAGAAATAATGGAGACACTATCATACAATCATCCATATTTTGGCATTATCCCATTTTGCATGATTAGGAAACGTAGTGGAAGAGGACATTGTACTTTGGATATGTTGAGGTGGCCATATTGGTTATTAGATTTTACTTAGCAACAACTCTTGGAGAATCTACTTTAGGGTAGGGATAGAATAAGTTCATTTGAACAATAGTTTAGCTAGAATAAGTTCTTTGAGCATTTGATTTTGTATTGTGGAGCTGATGTACAATGAAAATATTCTATAATCCTCATGCACTCTAGAGAAGACAACAATTCCCCAAGTTGGAGGCCAATATTACCCAGCCTTCAAGCAAGGGTATTTACACACAATTTTAATGAAAAGGTCAGCTTGATGTTATTATGATTTTTGGATGATTTCACATTTTTCAAAGAACCTCACATTTCTCAAGGGATGGTCCACAATGTTTTAGGCATTTTTGGGCTTGTTGTGCACATTTTATTGACTATCTACATGGAAGACTCTAGAGTGCTTTCTTATTTGATCATCTATTGAGCTGAATTTCACCTATTGTGAAGCCCAACCGACACATCTCAATGCTATGACAACTGTATGGTTACTTAGGGCATGATATGATGTAAATAGGATTAGTTGAGTGACATTCTATCTTGAAGATATGACTTGGAACTCACTTTACACAATTTCAAAGATGTGGAGGTGACTTAAAGGACACCATTTGAAGACCAATGAGCTGAGCTTGAGGGATCAACCCTATCTATTTTGATGTCAATGTCGATTTTTGGGGTTTATGACTTATTTTTGAGCTTGCGAAGTTACTCCCATGCTTCATGGAGGTCTCTTAAGCCAAGATATGACCCTGGGTATTAATTTGATACATTATTTGGAGGTATTGGAGCATTATGTTGAATAATTTATGGAGTTATTTTCATGGAGTTACCTTCTTTGGAGGTCTTTATTTTGATAGAGTAATTTTTCGACCTTGGAAGCACATTTAACTACTTTGGAAGTATCTTGGGAGGATCAATTTGAAACTTGGAGATATTCATGGAGGATATACAGATGTTGGAGAGCTTTTGAAGTTTAAATGGGCATCATTCAACCTTATTTGGAGGGGAGGGCCTCTCGTTTACTTCATCCTATTCATTGTACATGTGGCTTGACCACTTTTATTTTAATGTTTTTTTATAATTATTTAGTTACTTTTCCTAGGCTAAATCTAGCAAATCACATGAAAATTTGAGTTGTATTATGAAAGGAAGAGATGCATCATCTATATGATGAGATGCACCTTTTCATTTGAAATTATGGTTAGGTATTTCAGGGCTCTCTCTTTTTCAAGCCCAATAAATATATCTTTCTTGGAGCATCTATGGTGTTATACATTCTTTTTTGGTGGTGAATGGCTCAATTTTTGAAGCTCGTCTTACTTGGTTTTATTTTGGTGCAGAAATATTAATGGTGGAATATTCAAGTTCTTTACAGGTCTTTAAAATTGATCCATTGAGGGATAGAAAATATCACAGGGAAGGGAGAAGATTAGGGTTTCTCCTCATTCTTCCTTTGTTTATTTGGTGTGTATTTGATACCATGCTTTGATTTTCCATATGCCTTGGATAAAGTATTAAGTGATTTTATCGAGTCATTATTAGTTTTAAAGGATGAAGGATTTTCTTACATCGAAATCCCTTAATGCACACCTTGAATTTATTATTGATATTGATTACGTAATGATTGATCATTAATTATTGTCTTCCACCATGGAATTGTGTAAGGCATATTGTTTGCCTTTGCTAATTTTTAATTCCAGCCTTATATTGAAGGTTTACAAGTAAATAAAAGATGGAACTCCCCCCATGGATAAGATAACGGTATGCTCTAGTTGATTTCTCAATGATCCAAGGCTTTCCCCATTAACATCCCAACATAGATGTAGACGAAATTCCAAGAGTCGATGGGTAAACTGATTCAGTCACATAACATCTCTTTGCAGTTATGGAATTTAAAAACAATGATAGACTCTTTGATGAAGCTATTTTAATGAATCCTTTTGCAATAAGTCTAAAGGAAAATGCAAGCAATTGGTCCATTACCCTTGGAAAGGAAATGTTTTCATGTTTTGAAAATTTTATTCAAGCATTATGCACATGTTGGGACTGTGCTCCTAAATGATGCCTTCCCATTATTCAAAATATTGGGAAATTTTTGGATGAACAAAGGCTAATTGAACAGGGTCTAGGACCAACTCTTAAAGATGACAAAACCAATCTTGAAGTAGTTTGCAACCTATATTTGAAGGGAGAGGCTCCTAGATTCAATTTTGAACAAGATGATGCTACTGCTACTATTTCCAACAATTTGTTTAATATGAAAAAGAAATGATATATAAGTAACTCTACAATTAAAAAAGAACCCTCACTTGATCATTTCTTGCATATGAAATCACTATGACAAATTTGTGGAAAACCATGAAGTGTGGTTTGAAAGAAAGGAAGAGGCCATTCACATTATCTTGCAATACCATGAAAGGGAAATGTAAAAGTATGTAAATGAAAGTTTCTTTGATGGCCAAGAACAATAAATTTACATGGTTAAAATTGAGGGTTTTCCTAGAATGAGAAACTCTTCCTATAGTTTTATCTATCATCGTGATATATTCAAGGAAAGAAATCTTGTTCTATTTTAAAAGCAAGTTCCTCACCTTTGATTCCAAATTCGCTGAAGATAGTGATTTATATTTGGAACTATCTGACAAGGAATAGGAATTGTCTAGTAAAGATAAATCAAGTTAGAAAACAACCTAATGTTTCCCTAAGGATTTCTAAAAAATGGTATCAGATCTAAGTTCAATGGAATAGGCAACAAAAGGACCACTATTTTTTAGAAGACTAAGGGTTTCAAGTCTATCCAAAAGGAAATATTATACATCAACCTTGAGATTTGAGCTTGAAGAATATTTTTGGGCCACTTTACCTCTGAAATCAGGCAGAAGACCTAGGGTAGAAGGCCAAAAGGTTTGAAGGAGTATTCATATCACCTTTTCAAGGGTCCAAGAAACTAATTGACAAGCCTAGTCAAGACCGAGTATCTTCAAAAAGAGACCAAAGGTCTGTGCATTGTCTAAGTGCCTTGAAATCATATGAAAAATAGTAAGGTTGTATGCAATCTTATAAGGGTCACCAGATTACAAGTTTAAGATATCTTTTTTGAAAGAGAAATAAACCCTAAAAACCAGCAAGAAATTCCCTTGAAAAGAAATCAAGACCAAACCTATAGTAACCCTAGGAGGTCTGCAACCATTTAAAATATATATATATATATCTATCTATATATATATATATAGATAGATATTAGTCATCTCCGAGGCTAAAAGCAACCTTATTTCCTACAAATTGTCATACATTGAAGAAGAGTAAAATATGCAGTCTTTCAGAAAGTATTAAAGATACTTTTGTAATTACTTAAATCCCTACCTTGAGGATCAAAATTTCAATGGAAGGCTACATGTATATGAAATCTCTAAGTGCCCGAAGCTATCAGAGCTACTATAAAAGAAGAATTTTGTGCAACATAGACCAATCCCTAAACTCAATGAATTAGTCATAATTATAAGAGTTGTTGTTTCCCACAAAAAAATATCTGGTTATCCTGAAGAAGAGCATCTTGAGTTGACACTACCATTGGAAGAATCATGAAATCAATGGAATTTATAGAAGGTTTGAAGGTAGCCTTTGTCTTTGGCATAGTTGGACATTTGTCTCTCTTAAGGATAGCGAGAAGATCATGGAATCTTCAAGAAACATTTGCAGTAGACATATTGTAATCTTGGAGAACTAAGTTATTCAGTTCTTGAGGTACGTATAATTGCTTTATTCATGTAAGGTATAATTTGGATTAGGATTGTTGGGTCTACAATCTTCATATTGTTGGAGATTGTTAGCATCTAAGTTTTTGTGTAAACCCTAGTTGGTATTTGGAAACCCTAAAGAGAAACCCTAAAAATATTCCATTTTATTTACCCATAGAAATTAACTTTTGGTCTCTAGGGTTTTTAGGTAGTCTAGGGAGAAATGATTACCCCTCGTAAAGGTAGAATTGGAATTGAAATTCAAACTCTAGGGTTGATGTTTTGAAATCTAACTTAGGGTGTGATCTAGAAATCCTAAAGTTTCTATGGAATCCCTAATCATGATTATGCTCATGTACTTGTATATTTTTTCTCCTGTACTTGTATATTTTTCTTGGTGGTACTTGTTAGTAAATATTGCAGGTACTTAACAAGTAAGATATGTTGATCTTATGAAGAGTATGATGAATAAACATTTGGTCATCAAGTTGGATCCTTGATCACTCTAATAAAAGTAGATTTGTATGGAGATAAACCGTGAAGATGTTGTCATGATAAGCGGTAGCCATTCAAGAGGGAGTCCTTCCAAATTTTGTAGAGGAAGCAACTCAAAGTATGTTTAAAATTTTAAGATTTGTAGCACGTCCCCATCATATGAGCATGTACGACCATTTTGTCTTTAAAATATATTTATGGCAATGACTCTCTCATCTCTAAGGTTTTCCCATAGAATCATAAAGATTCTTATATTGATAAGGTGTTTAATATTTAGATTAAATCAACTATTTAACTATCTTTCACTATTTATCAACTTTGGTGAAACACTAATTTTTAGAGTTTTTTGTTGGGCATATGATAAAACTGTAGCTTGTTAGGATTTAATGATATTATCTATGGTTTATGATAAAAACCATAGTAAAAGATGAGATAAAATTTTAGGACTTGAGAAAGAAACCCTAGATGCTTCCATTATGGTTGAAACTCTAACATGGCTTAGTTATTGGATATCTGAGGTTTAATATTAAAGTTTTGATGATAATATCTAAGGTTACTAACACAACCATGGAAAAGGTTGTTGTAAGTGTGTAGGGAATGAAAGTGTAACCTAAGTTGATTGCTTATGACCATAACTAGGTCTTGGATATCTAAAGTTTAATTTCTTATTTAAGGCTTTGATAACACTAGATGTTTCCCTTGTGACAACTTCATAACCATAATTTGATACATTTAATCTTATGATATTGTACATATATATTTGTGTGCTTCTATACATATATATAGATGACACTTGGATCGTTGATGAGTTGAGTGGGTACCTTGGTAGATAACCTAGATGGTACCCTATTGGATCGATACCTTTACTGTAGTTTGGTGGTACCTATATTGGACGTAAGCCTAGAATGTGCCTATATCTATCTAATATAATGACATAGACTTAAATCATGCTTATCATGTTTCCTTTTCCCAATATGAACAATGCCAAAAGGAATAATTCTTGAGAATAAATGTTTTGGGTAGTTGTGAAAAGACAAGAGATTACTTCTAGAAATGTCAAGAATATTTATATATATTGAATCTCTAAAGAATGGCATCATATATTAATATAACTAACCCAAGCATATAGTGATAGAAATCTAGTGTTATCTCACCACAATTGGTGTCATCAATTCTAAAGACTTCTGCCAACTTGACTCCCTTGTCTTCTTGATAAATTAACATCTACGCAAGATCAAAAGATTGCAATTCACTCAAAAGTGTCATTTCAATTTTGGTATTGTAAAACCTAGAATTAATAGGTACTAGAATGTACAAATTAAATTTCTTCCTAGAGCAAGAAAGTTCACAAAGCTTCCAATGTATTAAATACAAACATTATTTGTTGTGTAATATAAAATTGTAAATGATTTTAATGCTTGTAGTATTTTTCTTAAAGGTATTAACTAAATATAAATTGAACATGTAAGCCATGGGAAATGCCACACATCACAACTACATGTATCCCTCATCTTTCTACTCATGATATTAACCTACTTCCATCACTTCTAAATATATAGTGATAAATAAAAATAGATAATACACCTTTGAATTACCGTTAGTCATACCTTATTCCATCCATGGTAGTATGTTCTTGCCAATCTGAAGAAATTTGTAAGTTGAAATTACTATGTTGTACAACCACTCCATTTAAAATATAGAAGAAATGGCAAGTTAGTTCGAAGATCTACCACTCATAAGACCACAAATACAGTAAGTAGTGTAGTGAATTATGCAGCAGAAAAAAGACATAAAATTGAAATCAACTTAGCTTGAGTGATAAATGTAATGCTACAATTTTGAGCTATTTTCTTCTGATAGTTGTTTGACTTCAACATCCGAATTAAGATTGGTTTTCCTACACATATTCATGAGACAAAATATTAAAATCAATAACATGAATACATAATAATTAAAAGGACTTGAGTGCATAAATACCTAAATGAGCTCATCTCAATTCTGATAATAAATTATTGGAATAATTTAATCTTAGAGAAAACCTCTCTTCACTTGATGAAGCAGTAGAGAAGTCAACATTGAATCAACATTGACTTTGTAGTTGCTCTGTTGGATTCAGGATTTTTTTTCTCCATGATTATCCAAATCCTAATTTATTCTCTATTGAACAGGGCCAACCATGTGAAGTTGGAATATCTAATGGCCCCTCGCCCCCATCACATCATTCTCAATCCCTCAATACCCAATCTATATACTATGTAGGAAATAGTTGAAGGCAAGCCATTAAGACACATAAAAAAAAAAAAAAGTGTGAACCATATTGTAAATGAAAACTAGGACTAATCACAGATAAACAGTATGCCAGTAATCGAAATTAGAGAATAAACACTTCAGTAAAGCTCTGAGTTGATCAAGAGGTCCGTAGGAGCTTCTATTTTATGTTTGCGTTAATAGAGATCAAACAAAGACAAAAATGACTTCACATAGATAAGTTGATTCATTCAAGTGAAATGGGTACAAGTCTTGGACATCGAATGATCATAAATTTTCAAATACCATGTGAAATGCATCACCTAGAATTACCTTATATTTAGTTGTTAGGGTATTTTACTAGTATTATGGGAATATTTCATTAGTTGGTGGGCTTATATCCCTTCCCTCTGTCTTTCCTATTAGCATCAGGGACTAACTAACGACCTCCTTCTGGGTAAAATCCAATCATATCTATGTCTATATCTAGCCATAGATTTTCCTCTGCATCGCCCCTAGGAGCATGTGCTTATGCCAGATACCTATTTGAGCTCTTTTCTTAATATTTAATTCATTGTAACCCATGGGCAGTTCTGGTTAATCCAAGAAGCATTCATTCATGCAAAGTAATTCCAAATGATAACATTCTAAGACATATGTGGTCATCATCTAAATCTCTATATTACTTTACAACTTTCCACTTCTATTTCATCTTTAAGTTCATTCCAATTTTTTTCTATAAAATTGATTGCAAGTTCAATGAAGAAATCATTTGGAACCCCTACTTAACTAAGAAATGTGATCAAGCATCTTGAAAGGGATGTTGTGCTAGGCCTATAGCCAGTTCCACAAATTTCCAAGGAGTTGATACTTGGGTAACAAAAATACTTTTCATCTCTTTCAAGTTTGTTCATTGAATCTCAAAAATGGATCTTTTTACATGGAAATATTGTGTTAAAAAGAAATTCTCCTTTGATTGCATAACCATTATAGAAAAGATGACATTGAATGAGCAAGGAGTGGGCCTTTGAAATATAATTGCTTAAATGTTTTTCTTCAAATACATTTTTTGGGCATTGTGAAGCTAAATCTTCACATATGAATCCACTGCCATCAGTATGTATTAGAATATATCCATTTAAGTCATAAAGATCCTTTTGGTTCTCATCCAAACATTGTATATGCACCACACAGATAAAATTTACATCTGAGATATCACCTCAAAAGGGAATGTGTTTTGAAATAATTAATGTAAACCGAGCTATGTATTTCTTCAAATTGGAAACAGTATGTACATGCATAAATAAGCATTATACCTCATGGATAGATTTGTTAAATAAAATGTATGTACTTTTTTCATCTACTTTTTCAAATTATTCAGTGTAAACAAAGTAACATTTGATTGATGATCACATGGGATCTTTCCTTTTTTCCTTCCCACCATCCTTGATTAAGTGTTATAAGGAGAAGGTAGGTCTAGGTCTTAATGTAGGTGTGATAGTTTTGTAGTTAGGTTTATGTAATAAGCCACATAGAAATATTTGAACTGAGGGAGCTTAGGATAGTGGTGCAAGTAATGACCATAGGCCCACTAAGATAACTCACTAATTATAACTTTCCCATTTAGAGATATCCTATTTATGCTAGATAACAATAATTATGTCTATCTTCATACGGTTTCAAGCAAATGTATCACCTATATTTCTTCAAGTGAAGTTAACTACGTTTTTTCAAAGGTGAGATGTAGTATGATGGCAGAGTGGGTATAGCTGTGAAAAATTCTTTTCCTGTAGATGTAGAAAGGCAAAGGCATCAGAATGGGTTGGAGGTGTTGTACCTTACTCTTCTTTCCTTTTATTCTTCATATAAAAGAGGGGTTGAGGTGCAAAGCATAATAGAGTTTAGAGCCAATTATAGAGTAGAAGGTGATCTAAAACACCACAACTGACTCACTCAACTTGGAAGTGCTCTAGAAGAGCTTATCAATCGTATAAATAAGTCTGAAAATTGCCTCCTGGATCAAAAGATAGGGGCAGTCAAAGTTAGGACAATAAACGTCAAAATCCCGTAGACCCTATGATCTCAAAATCTCGTAAGTCATGAGAAAACCATTTTCGAAAGGCTCCAAGGACTAGGGACTAGGGATCCATGAACTTTCATAGTTAGGTCCATCTACTAACGGAAACCTATAACAGAAATTTGAGGCTTGGACCACGCGACTTTAGAATGCTATAACCTTTTGTTAAATCAATTTTTCAAGGCATTAGGATTGAACAATTTACAGAGAAATTTCTCACACAACAAAGGTCCACTAACCCTTCTCTCTCTCCTCCAACTAGATAGGTGGAAAAATGTCATTGGGAAAAGGTGACGTTGGAAACCAACCACAAGCAGGTGGACATGTGGTAGGTAGTTTTGAATTTTTTAGGTACCCAAAGGGCCCATATATAGATGACACTTGGACCAATCACAGGTCAACATGTGGCTTAGTTGATGTTAGCATGATGTCATCCTGACAACATATCCCAGAGGATTGGAACCTCATAACAATTTCAAATTATATTTCAATGGGAGTTGGGCTTCCAGGGACTAGGGGACTGGAGAATTAAGGCATCCGGGTTCTAACTTAGTAGTTAGGAGATCTGAGGCAGCACCATTTTTTGACACACAGAAGCTGCCAAGTGGCAGAATGCCTCCCATCACTTTCCAAATGTGAACTGATTTTAACAGCCACCAACAGAGCAAATCATTCTCCATCTTGAAGCATCCTCACCTAGGAGAAGTTATGATGGGTAAATAAGCATGACAATTATGTTGGCCCTTGTCCTAGGTAAGTCAAAGTCAATAAAGTAGATAACACAAATAAAAATTTGTGATTAATTGAGAGGGGTCGAGTGTTCCATCCAAGTGCTCAGGCACCCCATCAAGGAAGGTAAAATGGGCCCACCACCAATTGGGACAATGCGGCAACCACGTCAGTCATTAGGACCATTATCAAGTGAGTGTGGCAAAAGAGCATGAGATTGTTTGATACATCACCCTCCTCCATTTCCATCTTCTTAATACAATTATTCCATGTTTATCCCCCTGCTCAATTTTTTCCCTTTCCCAGCTAAAAACCCTAGCAAACTGACCATTGCTCCTTATGCATTGACTATTGCAGTTTAAACTTACCTATTTCAAAAAGTTCTACGTCTAAGTCACTCCGTCTATTTTCAACTATCTCCACCCAGCTGTTTACCAATAGGTGTAAGGACCTCTGTTCACCCTCATCATCTAGTTTCCTTTTCTTACTAGGTAATTCATAGTCCCTCTGTCCTTGCACAATTTGTAACCATGCTCAAATTAAAAAAGGGCTTGTCAATAAACCTGAAAAAACAACAACCAAAACCCTCCACCCACACCAAACCCTTTATGGAAACAAATGGGAAAATTCTTGATTTCTTATGCCCTCTAAACCTATCTGACTTTTGACTTGACATCTATGGCCACTACCTGGACAACGAAGGCTCCTTCTGGGTCATGGAGTCACGATTGTATCACTTAGTCACCCCGAAAATGTACCCTTTCCCAAAATTCATATCATGGCCCATGGCCACATTTGTTAAAGGGAAAAAATGTTTCATTTCCTCAATTATGGAGAAAGTTCTAGAAATCACCACTGAATTGATACACAAAGCCTTCCTTTATCCAAAATCCCTAAATTTCATGAAATTTAGAGAGACCACACTCTTATATGATTACATTTTTCTCTCGACTACAGAGAAATAGGTCTTTCTCCAACTAATCCTGGCCCCAAATTCATAATTTCCTAACACCTCTAAAAACCTTCCCATTTCTTATCCTCTATGTTATCCTATGGTTATTTGGTGAGAAGGAGAAATCATATGTCTCCAAAGTAGCCTTAGGTATTTTACATAAGATGATGAGGACATACATTGTCCTTAGCATTCCCTCTTTCATGGTTGAAGTCATCAAGTTCTAGTTTGAGTAATATTATTTGGCCTCCTCCTTTAGTTATTACTCCATATTTGTTTACTTTTTCCTTTACACTCATGTGGAATAATTTGAGTCCCTGTGCCTCGACATTGTAGACTCTCATAGGCAAAGGAAATATGTGGTTGAATGGTACAATTCTCTAAAGAAAAAAAACCCAACAATGAAGGTTTTTCACACTTTTTCTTTACTTTCAGGGCCACTCCTTATAAATTTATCAACAAAGTATCCCCTCCTAGAGTCTTACCATAACAGAGGAGGATTATTCAGCTCAACAAATATGCTAGGTTGGGTGACTAGTATTTGTTTGAAGACTAGATTGAAATCAGAGTATATGAGTCTGAATTTCCTCGTAACGACTGCTCATATTTATGCCCATGATAATTTTTGCATTGGATCTCATTAAGCAGAGCATGAGCACAGACCAAATTCATTTTGTCCATGCCAAAAATGGCTATATGTTTAAGCTTCCCATTACTATAGGCCCATTTTTTGTGAACTCTAGACAAGATTTCTAGTAGGCAGTGTTGGGTTGTGTTATATTCTTTCCACATAGTTAACAGGGGGTTTGAGGGGTACCCGTAACCCCACTTTATGGGGTCCGGGGCAGCGCCCCAGAAAATTTTGGTTTTGGACCCTATGTTAGGTTGGGCGGACCCACCTATGGTTTTGTGCATGATTTCGCACATGTTTTTTGAACGCGATGGTTTTCGGTCCATTTGGACGTGATGGTTTTTCGGTCCATGGTATTGGATGCTTCGGCATGTATAATATGTATTGTAACATTGAAAGGAACATAATGAAAAATCAAGCTGGTAGTCTCGGTTTTGAGATCCAGTGGGAAATCTCTGTGTATATGTGTTTTATGTGTTATGCTCTCGCATTTTTATTTTTCCTGTGATTTAAGAATTCGTATGCAGGTAATTTCTGTACGGGGTTAAAACCTACATTTGGTATCAGAGCTGTTTTGGCTTCAAGGGGACGCCTTGTTTGCTGAGGGTTCGCATCGGGCTTGGTAAGACCCTGTCAGTGGAGATCTGCGAGATCGATTCTGGTGGTGAAAGAAGATGGCGAGCAACGGAAAGATAGAGATTGAGAAGTTCAATGGTCAGAGTTTTTGAGTTGTGGAAACTCAAGATGGAGGATCTGTTGGTGGATAAAGATCAGTGGATCGCGGTAGATCCGGGTACTAAACCAACGGGAGTGACCGATGAAGAATGGAAGAAGTTGGATTCGAAGGCAAAGAGCACAATACGATTGTGTGTCTCAGATTCAGTATTGTTGAATGTATCAGGGGAAGCTACGCGAAAGGCTCCTGTGGGACAAGTTGGGACTGTTGTACCAATTCTAAGTCTTTGGTGAATAAACTGTTCCTGCGGAAAAAGATGTATAACCTAAGGATGAAAGATGGAGACTCAGTGACAGAGCATCTGAATGCATTTAATACTCTGGTAAGTCAGTTATTATCTATTGATATTAAAATTTCAGATGAAGATAAGTGCATCAGTTTGTTGTGTTCTCTACCAGACTCGTGGGATAGTCTGGTTATGCAATAGGTAGCAATGCAACTGCTTTGCAGTTTGATGAAATAGTCTCAGCCTTGCTGACGGAGGAGATGAGACGGAAAAATATGGACAACCAGAATGGTGATGCCTTGTCTTTACGAGGACGGTCCCAGAACAGAAACAAAAATAAGTCATCGAGTGGGAGATCTAAATCTAGAGGGAGATCTAAATCTCCAGGAAAACCTATAAAGGTGGTGTGCTGGAAATGTGGAAAGGAAAGGCACTTCAGAAGGGAGTGTAAATCTAAAGCTCCTGATAAAGGAAAGGGATCTGATGATGCTCCTTCTGCAGAGGTGAAAAAACCACCTCAGATGAAGGTGGGGATGTGTACTTGGCTCTTCAAGTACACATGTAGATCATGAGGCATGGTTGATTGACTCAGGTGCATCCTTTCACTTCACTCCCCATAGAGAGTGGTTCTGCGAGTATGAGAATACGATGGTGGTGATGTCTTCTTAGGGTATGACAGGAAGGCGATAATCGTTGGTAACGGAAAACTAAAGTTGAAGTTACAAGGTGGAAGGGTTAGAACACTTCCGGGTGTTCTACATATTCCTGCATTGGCTGGAAATCTGATTTCTATAAGCAAGCTGGATGATGCAGGTGTAAAGACAGTGGTCGAGAAGGATACCTACAAGATGGTTCGAGGAGCACTGGTATTGATGCGGGGAGTTCGGATTGGAACTCTGTACAAGCTGCAAGGTAGCACTGTTGTTGACGCGTGCAATAGTTCTATGGTTCCTGAAAATGGAGCAGAAAATCTAGTGGTCTCTAGAGAGAAGACCATGCTGTGGCATCAAAGGCTTGGACATATTGGAGAGAAGGGCCTTCGAATACTTCATGGTAAAGGTATGGTAGAAGGTATGAGTAATAGCTCTCTGGATTTTGATTTCTGTGAAAATTGTGTATATGGGAAGCAGAATCGGGTGAGTTTCCCCTCTGGTG
>APFE030260716.1:53229-77594 GCA_000404065.3 Pinus taeda | reverse complement strand
AGTGGCATTATCAACTACAGAGGCAGAATACATGGTAGCCACTCATGCAAGCAAGGAAGCAGTTTGGTTGCAGAGATTATGTTCAAGTATGGGGTTAGTATAGGGAGCTATAAGAATAGACTATGAAAGCCAAAGTGAAATTTTATTGGCAAAGAACCCTGGTTATCATTCAAAGACAAAGCACATTGATGTTCAGTATCACTTTGTGAGGGACATGATAGAGGAAGAAAAGGTGTTGCTGGTAAAGGTGGACACTTTGAAGAATGCTACAGATGCATTGACAAAATCTGTGAGCTCTGAGAAGTTCTCTTGGTGTAGAGAAACAATGGGCGTTTCAGGGCTGGAAAAATGACTAAGCTTTCCTGTGGCCCCCTGTGGAAAGAAAACAACAAGTGGGAGATTGTTGGGGTTGTGTTATATTCTTTCCACATAGTTAACAAGGGGGGTTTGAGGGGTACCCATAACCCCACTTTATGGGGTCGGGGCAGCGCCCCGGGAAAATTTTGGTTTTGGGACACCTATGTTAGGTTGGGTGGACCCACCTATGGTTTTGTGCATTGATTTTTCGCACATGTTTTTTGGACGCGATGGTTTTCGATCCATGGTTTTGGACGCGATGTTTTTCGGTCCATGTATTGGATGCTTCGATCATGTTATATAAATATGTATTGTAACATTGAAAGGAACATAATGAAAAATCAAGCTGGTAGTCTCGGTTTTGAGATCCAGTGGGAAATTTCTGTGTATATGTGTTTTATGTGTTATGCTCTCGCATTTTTATCTTTCCTGTGATTTAGAATTCGTATGCAGGTAATTTATGTACGAGGTTAAAACCTACAGGTAAAACTTATGTTAAAGGAGTTGAACATTGAAACTGGAGAGGTGTGGTATTATGACTCCCATTGTATTATTTCTAGAAGTAGGAGAGAGATTAATGCCTTTACCTATTAACATGAATCTAGGCCAGAGTTAGAATGGAAGGCTAATATTGATTCCTAGCCCATTAATACAAAGATGGAGATTGAGACATCAAGCACAAAGGAAAAGCTTCAGTGAAGGAGTATTGATGAGGCATGAAACAGTCATATGGAGGATGCATCCTAAACCAAGAAGGAAAATATTCAAAAGAGGAAAAAGGAGGAGATTGAGGTCAGATTGACTGAGAAGAGCCTAAACCATCTAGGCTTCCAAGTGAAAATAGACAATTCCCAAAAAGCTACCACCTCCAACTCAATTGAGGTAGAAATTCTGGGTTTATTTGGAATCATATCAGTGGTAGGCCCTAAATGGGAGGAAGGGAAAATAATAGAGGAGAGGAATAAGAAATGTAGTGAGGAAATGTCATCACAACTGGCCTCTCATTCAGTGCTATATCAGACCACACCCTTGGATACCGTTGATTTCGAAATAAATCAAATGAATTTTTCCATGTATCATTCTTCAATGTAGTCCCTCCCCTCTGGGCCACAGTTTAGAATAATGGACTTCTCTTTAGAGATGACTACTATCCCCTTGCAAGGTAAAATAAAATTACACAGGTAGGTAAGGGAGATTATATATAATGATTTAAGCAAGGGAGCCTTGACCATCAACAAGGCTGAGAAGCTGTTGGAGAAAGAAACTACTAAGGTAAAGTAGGAGAAGGCCAACTCAAGATCCATCCATCTCTAAAATGAAGTCTACGAAGAACTAGTTATCAAGACGGGGATGGATCCAAGTGATAAGGCCACCATAGATTCTATTATTGAACTTTCACAACAAAAAATACAGTCACTGAGGAGGTAGCTTAAAATTCTTGTTGCAGATCATGTACAGACCATGGAATTGGCACAACTGAAAATGAAAAGGAAATCCTAATCAAGGAGTTGATTGAGAGGAATAATTAGGTGAGAACACTCAAGATTAAGGTAGTTGAGTTGCAACAAAAGATTGATTTTAATATATGTGTTGTGGTTGTGATAGAAAACCCACAAAAACCCCATTGAGCAACTAACCAAGGCCCTCATAGATCTCTAGTTGTTAGAGAGCGAGCTTAAAAATATCTAGATTGAATTGGACAACACCAATTACACGTTAGAAAATAAGGAGAAAGAGATCAAGTATATCAAGGAAATTATGGATCAAATTAATAATAAGTATCAGGTGGCACAAGACGAGATCAAAGAACTATATAATAAGTTTAAGCGAAACATGGCCCTCATTGAATCTAGGCACGTAATCTAGGATGATATCATATTTGAAATACGGAAAACATGGGCAACACCTAAAAATAGTTGTAGCACAGAAAGCAATTGTTAAAACCACTAAATCCTCTATCTTGTCAGCCAAATAGGAGAATTAGAAGAATGCCAATGCTACTGATAATTTTATCAATCTCCTTAATGATAAATCAGCTGATGAATTGAGGTAAATAGACATTATTGATATGATATGTGTAATCATAGAAGTCACCAAAATGATCCAAAAGAAGGAAGTGAGGGATGGGGCTCAAACGTTTGTGATTGAGTTGGAAAAATTGGTAGCAACATTCAACTCTAATTTTGACTAGAGAACTAGAGTAGGCTTACCTAGCTATTAGGATTTCCAAGGACATCTATACCATGGGAGGAATATGATCAATTATTAGTTGAGGTCAAGAGAAAAGTGGACTCATCACATGAGAAGACTTCTACCCTCAATGGTAGGAATATAGTGAATTATCTGGAGAGATACTTCCAGCTACTGTGGTTTGTGAAAATCTTCTTCATGGCTAGGCTATAATAAACCGAGCTCACAAATTTAAGGATGGCCTATGGTACCCTTATTCGCACTCCCATACCAAACCCAGTTCTCTGGAAAATATGCAACCAATTGGTTAAGCCACCATGAGTGAAAGTAGTGGAGCATGGGTCTACTTCGAAGGATCAAGCGAGCCAACACTGAAGAAATTTTCTAATTTGGAATCATAACATATCTCTACCATTTTGGAAATTTTGTAAATATTTTACTTTAAGAAAGAATCAAGTTTTTTATGTAATAATTATAATAGCTAGGCCATTGGAACCGTAGTAAAACTGATTAATTTAGACAAATGTTGCACTACAAGATATTTTTGTAACTGTTTTTGTTAGAACTCTCCCAATAAAATGGAAGAGGAACTCATTTGTAGGGATTCATGTTGCCATTATGGCTAATGTGTTTTCCTTGATGGAAACCTACTTGCTAAACATATACTTGATGACAACAAGTGTGATAATGTGAGTGTGAAACTATAACAGATAACAAGTGCAAATGCTACAAATGATATGGACAAAAAAATGACAACTCAATTACAAATGAATGACAAAAGTGAATTTTGTAAAAGTATATGAGTAAAGGTCATGTATAGAATCCAAACCATGGAAATTTGTATACTAGGGGTCATTCCCATGGTATTGACCCATATTAATTGGAGTGATAATGTTCATTTGATCCCGACAACAACTAATAACTACTTTACCAAAGGATTTAGCTACGGTATTCACTAAGGAGAAAAATATACAAGGAGATGGTGATCAAGGTGTTAAGTGTGAAAGTACTGGATTGTTTATGTGTGATATGATCTGGAATAGGTGTACACTAGGGATCAAGGAGAAGACTCATATATGAAAAAACTGATGATATATTGAAATATATGCTTCTTTGGTTTTCTTGTTTAAATAGTCAACAATCCAAGATCTATCGTTATAATGATGTTTTAATCTGAATGCGTTTTCATAAATTGTAGTTTTGATAGTGAAGGTTGCAGAATGTGAGTTATGTTTGCAGCAAATGTATATTTTAGTAGTTTATGATATGTAATATGGTTTTCTTCTAGATAGTCATGTACATACACAGATTTGGTTTAGTACTATCGTGTATAAATTATGTGATAATTTATTTAGTATGTTGAAGCATATACACAAGTGTTATGCATGGTAGTTGTGTACAAATGCATATCTATTTTATGGAAGTCACATATATGTACTAGGGTTTGAATTGTTTCTAGATGATGACATTTGATAATGTTTGTTCTATTTGTTGCTATATGTTAATGATGTCTTTATCATGGTGATATTTGTCTCACAGTGTTGAATGGGATGATTTAGTTGTGGATATGAATATTGGTTAGTCATCATACTATATAGTGTCAATCTGTGATTAGTTTCTATTGCGACTTAGTATGTATACAACTTAGTAGATAATGTAGTGATTCAGTTTCAACATTCAGTGAATTGAGATTTGTACACGTGTTATAAAGACAAAGCATGTATGTATGCGAGTTTTATGATAAATAGTAGCATATATAATTTGAAGTTAAATTTAGTTAGGGTTTGCAGTGTTGTTGTTTTATGACAGATGGTAATTTTTGTGTATTTTTTACGATGTATTGATTAGGATGGTTGGTATCTATTGTGGATTGCTTGTCCATTAATTTGATTTGGTTGTGATTGGTTTACTTCAGTATTCATTGGGATAATGTTACAATGATTCAGTTTGTGTTTGAGTGATTGTATTTTAGATTCAATATTCAGTTTGTTATTGAGCATAACGTTGGGTGTGGGTTGAGTATGAAAAATTGATGAAAGGTGCCTTACAGGTTGTTTGAATATTTTTTGACACGTGGGTCCAGTGTGAAACATTTTGAGACATGGTCCACAAGGTGCTGATGGTTGTAACCTTCAGTGATGGGGTAGGAGCTCCCTTGTGTTAGGAGTCGGTAAACAAGATTAAGGGGTCATAATTCCCTTCCATTGTGTGATGGAGAATGAGTGGAGGTTGTAGCCTCCTATAGGTTAGTGTCTGCATGATGGTAAGAGTATGCATCAGTACAAAATATAATTAATCTTTCTTTATAATAAAAGAAGAATATGGAGATGACAACATCGATAGTTCTCTCCCACATTGGGTTTCCACTTAAAAACCTGGTATTCTATGTGTGTTGTTCAAGTTTTGTGATTTTCATATTCTTTACTCCATGCTGAATGGCTAATGAATCAATAATGCAATGGTTAAATTTAACTCTCTGATGGATTTGTGATGAATTAAGTAGAGTGGGTATATGTTATTTTCCTTCACTGAAGTCATGTACACACACTGGTTTCATACAAGACAATAGCGTACAAATTTCAGAATATGAAATGAAAAGTTAATATGAATTAAAAATAAAGATGCACACCCCATGCCCTCCCCTTTATATTTTTCCTAACAATTGAAATTAGAGTAGGTCCCTTAGAATAAGCTTGATCGCTTCAAGGGAGATCTATCAAAATGAGCAATGAAGAGGGGGTATTTTCTTCTGGGCCACGCTTGTTTAATGGAACTAATTTTATATTTTTGAAAGTTAGAATGAGAGCTTATTTTTACATAATATGATCTAAAGTATGGGAAATTGTTGAAGGTGTGTATCAATACCCAACCTCCATTCCCACAGATAATGCAGGAAAGAATAAATATGAGAACAATGGAAACAAAGTGAATATTATTTTGTTAAGTTTAGATAAATCTGAGTTTGTGAAAGTCATGCTACTAAACATCGCAAATAAATATGGAATATTCTTGTCCGAATCTATGAAGGTGACACTAAGGTAAAAAGTGCTACATTCCCACAGATAATGCAAGAAAGAATAAATATGAGAACAATGGAAACAAAGTGAATGCTATTTTGGTAAGTTTAGCTAAATCTAAGTTTGTGAAAGTCATGCAACTAAACATCTCAAATAAATATGGAATATGCTTGTCCAAAGTTATGAAGGTGACACTAAGGTAAAAGGTGCTAAACTTCAAACATATAGAATTTAGTATGAGACTCTTAAAATGCATGAAGATGAAAGCATTACAAACTTTTTCCTTGGAGTAGATAGAATTGTTAACACAATGGATAGTTTGGGTAATGAAATAAAGGAAACCGTCGTTGTTGAAAATATCTTGATATCACTAACTCCAAAGTTTGATTCCAAATTCTTCACCATTAAAGAAATGCATGATTTGAATAACCTTACCCTGGAACATCTCCATGGGATCTTGATAATTTATGAGATGAGAAAACAAGCTACATTAGATATTAGAGAAGCAACATTCAAAGCCACAAAAAAAGGGAAGGAAAAAGAAGGGCCTAAGTAAATAGGCTATATTTTAGATGAAGAAGAAGAAAATTTTGTGAAGAAGCTCTAAGTAGGAACTGGAAGGTTTAAAGGTAATATTCATTTTAAATTTTTTTATTGTGGAAGAGTAGGTCACTATGCATCCAAATGTCCATATAAACAAAATCATGAGAGGGGAAGGATGCAGACAAGAAAAATGCCAAAAATAAGTTTTTTGCTAGGATTTTCTTTTATTCTAATCAAGATATTCAAAACACATTTGATGACCAGGAAGGTTAAAATTCAACATATAACACTTGAACCAAATACTTATGTCTCTTGAAGGTCAATCAACTAGTGAATCAGATAGGTTTGAATAGATATTTTCAAAAAAGCATTGAAAGAAAATGATAGACTCGGGAATGGAAACAAAAGAATGTAGTATGATCAAGGAAATAAACATGTTAAGAATGCAATTAGAAGAAACCAATAGAAGAATAGAGATCTTAGCAAAACAACTTCAGGAAAAGGAAAAGCATTGTGAAAAATTAGAATATGAAGTTGTGACTCTAGGAGGAATATTATGCGAAAATCAACAACGGGTAAAGGCATTTGAATCACTAGAGAATATTATCAATGAACAATGTTCTCCTCTAATCAAGATAGACATTGGATACAACCACATGGCTTTTGATTCACAATGTAATGATAAGAACAACCAACATAAGGTTTTTCAAAAGAAAGCTAAATCGAGTCACACATATGAAAGGAAATCTCTTAGATCAAAGTCAAGATTGATCCCTAGGCATAAATGATGGTTTCATGGATACTATTTTTTTTGTAACTCGTTTGGGTGTAGGCTCACTAATTGCAGGTCAAGCATTTGGAATGGAAACAAAATATGGGATAAGCTCCATAAATTATAACACATGATTATAAATTGCAAGCATATTTGGAGGAAGAAGGAACATCAGTCAAACACATAGGGAAGATTATCTCTATTATAGTCCATTATTCTTAAAACGTAAACTTCTAACTGTGATTGTAGAAATGAATGTAAGGTACAGAACCTCATGGAGAACATGTGATGATTATTAGGTCCACAATTATTGACATCGTGTTAGATGAAGTAACAATGAACATGAACAGATAGGATAGGTTCAGGGGGAGT
Source organism: Pinus taeda (assembly GCA_000404065.3). Taxonomy (NCBI): domain Eukaryota; kingdom Viridiplantae; phylum Streptophyta; class Pinopsida; order Pinales; family Pinaceae; genus Pinus; species Pinus taeda. Next base: position 70,343 of record APFE030260716.1, on the reverse strand, counting down.
TGTGGCTATAAATAATCAACAATGTACTTGATGTATGTAGATCTTATGAAAGATAGTGTCATGTACATGCATGTTTTGATCTGTATAGTCAAATATGTTTATCTAAGATTAAAAAAAAAGGTGGCACATATTTAGGTGGATCTTATCATATGCATCCATTAGTCATTATTGGCTCTCTAGTTCTAATATTGACTTGTTGCAAACTATTAATGGTGCCCATATGCTACTTAGAAATGATGTTGGTTCATGATGTTGTTGCAAAGTGTTATTGTTGTTGTTGAAATAGTTCTTTGGTGTAGTTGTTGGTTGATATGATACATATAATGTGCTCAAAGTTAATGGTGAGAAGTTGGTGTAGGTTCAAGGGGAGAATATTCTATGTTTCTAATAGTTCATTGTTTGTATTATGGTTTCTTAAGCACTACTTGTTGCATGGTATTGCATTATGATGAATGCATATTGGTAATTTGAATGTATGGTTGTTATTGCTTTTACCACTAAAGATACATATGTTTCTATCATTAGTTATAAATGATGCATGTACCTCATGAGATGAAATTATGGATGATGTCTTGCACTTGGTTAAGTTGACTTGAATATCTTGATTATGTTTTGAATCAGTTATATGATTTGTGATGCTGAAGGTTATCTTTGTTTGCACATATGTTATTGATGCATGTACATGCTACCTATGGTGTTTGATATTGTTGCTTGAGGATTGTGGCTCTTCCTATACGTGGAGAGAGTATGTTGACCTTGATGAAATAAGGTCAAGGGGATGAGTTTTCGACACAGATTGATTGCACAATCTTTTGGTGATGCTTTGGAATATTGCATATTTCATCTCATGATGATGATGTTGGAGAGATTGATGCTACACTATCATATCTTACATTACTTCTCGATGATGAGGATGTTCATTCTACTATCATTATGACATCTATGTTTCTGCTATTAGATGATAATGTTGTAGATTCCTATATGGTGCATGGTGGTTTGTCATGTTTATGATGGTCCCACGACCTCATTATTGAGGTCCCTATTTTCGGTTATAAGTGTCATATATGTATCTTGACGTAAAAGTCATGAAAAGACTCATGTTGTAGTCATTGTAAAAGTCCGTCATGTATGGGATATTAGGATCAAGTCGTCATGTATGTAATCCCATTATTTTGGGATATTGACATAAAATTTGGGTCAAATATGTAACCCCATTATGTTGTTTGATTGATATATTCATGAGAGCATAGAGTCATTGGTATAGGATAAGTCATTGTATATCTTTAGAAGGTTCAACATATGCTCAAGGGAAGCATGGTCAATATGCATCTTTCGTGATTCATATTCAACAGATAAGACCCATAGTGATCAACATTATAAGGGAGGCACTTCATTCAACCTAGATCAACCCTTTTCCCTTGATGTTAAAGGGGTAGATAAGCTTGGTATTCAGATAGAGTGTTTGGAAAGAAGATACAGTGTTTGCAGGTGGTGTACAAACACCAAAGTGGTTGCCATCAAGTCCAAAGGGGGGTATTTTTGGCATTATGGCTAATTTGTTTTCCTTGATGACAACCTCCTTGACAGATATGTACCTGATGACAACAAGTGTGATAATATGATTGTGGAACTATATCATATAATAGATTCATATGGTACATATGATATGGACAAATAAATGACAACTCAGTTACAGATGAATGACAAAATTGAATCTTGATATAGTATACGTGGTTCCTATGAGGAAGGGTCAAGTACATATGCAGGTCTTGTGAGTAAAAGTAACGTACATAATCTGAACCATGGAAATGTAGATACCAAGTGTAATTCCCATGGTATTGGGACATAGTAATTGGAGTGGAAATGTTCATTTGATCCCATCAAGAAATACTAACAAATTTACCAAAGGATTACCAAAGGTATTGGCTAAGGAAAAAAATGTATAAGGAGATGGAGATCAAGGTGTTAAGTGTGCAAGTAATCGGTTTTTTATGTGTGATCTAATATGGAATAGGTGTGCACCAAGGAGAAAGGAGAAGACTCAAATCTAAAAGATATAATGATATATTGAAATATATGCTCATTTGATTTGCTTGTTTAAGTATCTAACAATGCAATATCTATAGTTATAATGATGTTGTGATCTGAATGCATTTTCATAAATATATAGTTTTGACAGTGAAGGTTGCCAGAAGTGAGTTATGTTTGCAGTGAAGGTATGTTTCAATAACTTAATATTTGTATGCTAGTTTGTTTCTGGATAGTTGCATACATACTTGGATCTGGTTAAGTACTATCGCATATAAATTTTGCGATAATTTATTCAGTATGTTGAAGTATATACACAAGTGTTATGCATGTTAGTAGCATAAATACACATATCTATTTTATGGAAGTCATGTATATGTACTAGGGTTTGAATTTCTATTATATGATGATAGTTGATGATGTTTTTTCTATGTGATATTGTTTTCCAATGTTGTCGTTATCATGATGATCTCTATCTGGCAGTGTTGATTAGGATGATTTAGTCATGGATTACAATATTGGTTAGGGATAATGCTATAGAGTGTCAATCTATGATTAGTTTCTACTGTGACTGAGTATGTTAGTAACTCAATTGGTAATGCAATGATTTAGTTTCAACATTCAATGAATTGAGATATGTACGTAGGTGTTATATAGAGGAAGTGTGCATATATCCAAGTTTTATTCTGAATAGTAGCATATATAATCTGAAGTTCAATATGGTTAGGGTTTGTAGTGTTGTTGTTTGATGATAGCCAATGAGTTTTCTATGATGTTTTGATCAAGATGATTTGTATCTAATATGGATTGTTTTTCTATTGATTTGAACTGGTTGTGATTGGTTTGCTTCAGTATTCATTGAGATAATGTTACAGTGATTTCGTTGGTGCTTTAGTGATTGTATCTCAAATTCAGTATTCAATTTTGTATTGATCATAATTTTTGATGTGGGTCAAGTATAAAAATTTGATGAAAGGTGGTCTACATGTTGTTTAATCATTTTTTGATAGGTGGGTCCAGTGTGAAACAATTTGTAACATGGTCCACAAGGTGCTGAGAGTTTCCACCTTCAATGAGGGGGTAGGATCTCCCTTCCGGTAGTAGTTGGTAAACAATATTACGGGGCTATAACTCCCTTCCAGTGGGTGACAAAGTACTAATGGAGGTTGTAGCCTTCTTTCGGTGAGCTCCTGCATGCTGGTAAGAATCTATGCTAGTACCAAATGTAATGAAGATTTTCTTTATAATGAAAGAAGAAGACAGAGACAACAACAATGGTGGTTTTCTCCCACATTTGGTTTCCACCTAAAAACTTGGTGTTTTATGTGTGTTTTTTACGTGTTCTAATTTATCTATTCATTACTACATACTGGATGGTTAATGAATCAATAATGCAATGGTTAAACTTAACTCTCTAATGGATTTATGATCAATTAAGTAAATTGGGTATATGTTGTTTTCCTTCACTGACGTCACGTACACATGCTAGTTGCATAAAGAACAATAACGTACATAATTAAGTATATGAAATGAAAAGTTAAATTGAATTAAAAATATTGATTCATGGCCCACCTCTCTCTTAGTATTTTCCCTAACAATTTGATTTCCTATTCAGGTTGTAGTATTTTGTAAGTTTTGCATGTTCTGAGGCTTTATGGCATGTACATTTTTTTGGAAGATTAATGAAGAAAATTTTGGTGATTCCAAACATTGATATGTGGAGTATGTTTTCCTATCTTTGTTTATAATTTTCATATGTGTTTCTTTCCTCCTAGAAATCCTATAATTGTAGCTGCTAGAACTAAATCTTGTATGTCATATTTAGCTATGTCATGCTATGGAAAATGGTGTCCGTAGATGTGATATTGAAAGATTTAAAATGTTCTCCATAGTTTCTGATTTCATTTACCTTATCTATAAATAATTCTACTAAAGTTTAGTGCACAGGATTATATATCTAACACTATGCACCAAATTGTTTTCTTTTATCTCTTCCTGCACCTATACTACAACAACTAAAGGAACTTCACTATATGTGTGTAGGTCACCATGGATGAAATTTAATTCTTTGGAATCAAATACCATCAATGTATGTAATGCGGTTTGTCCCTTAGTAGTATTATTGAACAAATTTTAATCATCTTACATTTAAATTTTGAGCAACAATGATCCATCTTCAAGACGCTCTAAGTTGTCCTAGACACTTACCCTTCTCCTTAACCTAGGGGTTGTCTATTGGAGCGATAAGAATGTGTATTAGAGGCTCTTTATATGGCAACCAAGGTAAATGAAACCAAGAATGGTTTTTTTTTTAATGACAAATAATAATAAATAAATGTGCTAGATCTCACAAATGCAACACATTTTTACCGTAGTTATCATATATTAAGATAACTAACCCAAGCATACAATGAAAAAAATCTAGTGTTAACTCATGTCATTTGGTGTCATCAATTTTAAATGCTTCTCCCAACATGACTTGTATTCTTGATAAATTAATATTTACACAAGATCCGAAGATTACAATTCACTCAAAAGTTCCATTTCAATTCAGGTATTATAAAACCTATAATTAGTAGGTACTGGAATGTACAAATAAATTTTCCTCCTAGAGTAAGCAAGTTCAAAAGGATTCTAATGTATAAGATACAAAATTTCTTTATTGCGTAGTATAAAATTCTGAATTATTTTAATGCTTGTATTATTTCTGTTGAAGCTATTAACTAAATAGAAATTGAACATGTAAGCAATGAGAAACACCACAAGATCACAACTACATGTCTCCCTCATCTTGCTACTAATGGTATCAACCTTTTTTCTTCACTTATGACTAGATAATGACAAATAAAAACAAATAATACACCTTTGAATTACCATTTCTCATACCTTCTTCCATCCATGGAAGTATGTTTTGGCCAATATGAAGAATTTTGTAAGTTGGAATTACCAAGTTGTACAACAACTCACTTTAAAATAAAAAATAAATTTCAAGTCAGTTCAAAAATATATCGCTCATATGACTACAAATACAATAAGTAGTGCAGTGTGTTATGCAGAAGCAAAAAGTCATAAACTTCAAAGTAACTTACCTTGCATTCTAAATGTAATGTTACCATTTTGAGCTATTGTCTTCCGATAGTTGTTCCACTCTAACATCCAAATTGATACTACTTTTCCTACACATATTCATGAGACCAATGAGGAAAAATTAGATAAAACTTGACCAAATATTAAATTTAATTGCATGAATAAATAATAATTAAAAGGACTCTAGTGCATGAATGCTTGAATGAGCTCCTCTCGGTTTCTAGAATAAATTATTGGAGTAGTTTAATGTTGGATCAAACCTCTCTCCTCTCGACGAAGCAACAAGGAAGTCAACATTGACTTTGTTGTTACTCTGTTGGATCAAGGTTTTTTTCTCCAACATTATCCAAATCCTAATTTATTCCTTATTGAAGAGGGCCAACCACATGAAGGTGGAAGCTCTCATGGCCCCTCCCCCCCTTACATCACTTTCAATTCCCTAGTACCAAATATATGTATTATATAAGAGATAGTTGAAATCAAGACATTAAGATACATAAAAAACAAATAGAAAACATTCATTCATTCATTATTCATAGAAACGAAATGCTTCATCTCAATAAACTTTATCATCAAAAATATGTTTTGATTATATGGTATGTGATGTTAATAAAGATAGAACTAGTACACTCATTTATTTTATTTCTATTTATTTTTGATGGTTTGGTGATGTACTCATGATGTTTTCAAGGCTACTGCAAGAGGGGTGGATCATCAACTATAACAAGAAATAAACGTTAAATTGATATTTATTATTATTATTATTATTATTATTACAATGTATTTCATTAATAAAATGAGCATTAGGGTTTTCTTTACCTCATGCACTAGTCGACACCATTGGAATGACTGCCTTGTGCTCCTCCTTTGGTATATGATCCTCATGTATAACACTCTTTCCATTGAAAGTTGGCTAGTGGTGTATGTATATTTTGGTGTGATATCTACGAAAAAATCCTATATCAAAAACAAAATGTTTTTTCGAATAGACAATGTAAAAGTTAAAAAACAAACATTCATAATTGAACTTATGACATAAATTTTTTTACTTTAAAATATGTTTATCACATGATATCTCTCAAGATGTTTGTTTAGCATGTTAATTCTATCTTTAATCTCAGGAATTTTATTTCTAATGCAAGTCAAACAAACAAGTTCTTCGTTTGTTTTGGCCATAAGCTTATTGGATGTTACAATTGGATCACGATAAATGAACAAATCGTCATTATCAAACCAATCAGAATCACTATCATCGTGTCCCCCAGACTACATATTTCGACAAAATAAAAGTTTTTTCGATTATCTAAACTAATAATCAATCTCACATTAAGTTATTTCAATTATTTAAACAAATAATCTCCCACCTTCTTTTCAAACCTTACCAATATTTCTAAAATATATCTCTAGCGAAAGATTTTTTTTTTTTATTTTCCTTTTCTAAACACTCCTGGAAGTAGTGAAATAAAGAAAATATTTTCTTTTCCTTCCATAAAACTTCTTGGAAGTAGTGAAATAAATCGATTGCAATAACCTATCTTGCATGTAGTATGGATAGCAAGGCAATAAGTAAAGAAGTGATAGAGATGAAGCATCATTTACTACTACGAAACAAATTATACCAAAGAATGGCAATTAAACCTCAATTTATATAAATTTGACCCTCCAAAAGGATTCATCACTCTCATGCATTGTGCTTGCCTTGAATTATGATGAAGTGAAGTGAAGGAGAAATAGTTGAAATCTACACTTCTTATGGTTAGAAATACTTCTGCAATCAAGGTGGCCAAGAATCCCATATTGCATGAGAAAACCAAGCACATCAAGATAAAGTAACATCGATTCAATATAATGTACATGGAATCACTATTCATTTGAGACATTGTTCCAAAAATGAGAAAATTGTTGACATCACCAAATCACTTGGAAGAGAAAATTTTGGAGATTTTAAAATTATGCTTGGACTCAAAAACACCCATTCAAATTAAGTGGGTAATGTTAGACACATAATACTTTGTATATTTCATTGTCGTGCATAATTCAAAGGTACATGAAATGAACAATCTTAAGAAGGAACAATAGTCCCTCATGGAATGTGAAGAAACTAGCCACTTCCTTTTGTATATGCTTTGAGTTACTAAATATAACAAAAATGTGGATTTATTCATCTTCCCATCCTGATTTTCTTAGAATCAATGGCACATACATTTCTATATAGTTGTTTCTTATCCCAACTTGACTCTCATGTCTTCTTGTTAAATTAATATCTACACAAGATCACAAGAATGTAATTCACTCAAAAGTACCATTTCGATTCAGGTATTGTAAAATCTAGAATTAGTAGGCACTGGAATGTACAAATTAAATTTATTCTTAACACAAGAAAGTTCACAAAGCTTCCAATGTATTAGATACAAAATTTCTTTGATGCATAAATCAAAATTATAAATGATAACAATGTAGGTAGTATTCCCATTTTGGAATTTATTTGATGATAAGAACACAAACAAGGTCACTCAAATTTTTTCCAACGAAAAAATCACAACTTTTTATTATGATATTAAAAATTTACATGTGCACATGCCATGAGGCATTCAACCTATCAATAAGAAATGTGGTACTAAAAAAAATGCACTCTAAATAAACAAGTACATTAATTTATTATTTGGTCTCTTTCTCCCTTTTAGATATTTCACAAGGATGTCTTGATCTTACCTTTTAGCTATTATGGGCTTTGTATGCCTTGCTAACGACATAGTTGTGCATATATGTTTCTCTAAGGAGGGCGGAGCATCATCTGCATTAGTAAAGAAATGTTAAATTCATATTTAGAGTTATTATTATTACAATTGTTTTATTAATAGAAAAAGTAGTAGATTGTTCTTTACCTACTTCTGTATTGGAGGGACACAAAATAATTTTAGATGTGGCCATATGTTCCTCCTCTTATCTTGCCTCATCTTGTACATGCTCGGGTGCAGGAATAAGAAATGTTATTACTAATACATCATTTGCATTTAAATATTATTAATTGTAATTTATACTACAAATCTTTTATAATACATGAAATACCTAGAGTATTGAGTTGAACATCAGTTTTAAGAGGCACTCCACTATCACTAGGCTCATATGTTGTATCTACATTGCTTGCTTTCATTTTACAATTAAGCACATTATTTTATGGCCAAAAGTAATAACCAATGGATTGTATGAGTAATAATTTATAAATTACTTTTGTTTCTTTTATTTACATGACTGTTAGGTTGGGTGCAAGAAGATTATGAAGACGCCAAGATTTTCCTACGTTCAATCATAGCTTGATAGTCATGCTTGAAATAAAGCTTAAGGTATTCCTGTATGTGAGCCTCTTTGAATTATGACCCCTGCAATTTTGCGAGAACATGTTTTTTTATTCTATTGTGATATTAAATTAAAATTGTTAAGAATTTATAATTTGGATGCAAATTTTCTTTTTATATAATTACAGTTTTTGCAGCTAATTTTGAGTAACCACTTGGGCGTAGATGATGTTTCCCATGTGTATCTATTCTAGCCTTTGTGGCTTTGGATGCATTTGGGAGCCTATATTTAAAATACTCGAAAACTTAATTAGATTGTCTCAATGATGATAAAGCATCATAATTCCATTATTAAAAATACCTCATACCTTCTTGGTCTGGGCAGTGTCTTCCCCTCCTTTTGAAGTGCCTTCTCATTTGCATCTACCATGAGGGCTTTCCACTTCCTCTCAAGAATCCCTGGAGGGTGCTCATATGACATGGCAATTTCAAAATGACACCTATACTGGTCCCGCATATGTTTTAAATGTAAGCCTTCCTTCGAGGTAACTCTAGTTTTGTTGAAGGTACCCTCACCAAACAGGCCAACCATCATGTTCATAAGTTCATCCTTCAACTTAAAAATTTGGAATTTCTAGTTTGTATGAACAGTGGGCCCAAATATTTCTAAGGTCAGATCATACAAATGCCTATAGAATACATCAATTCCTACAAAATGATATTATCATTAGTTTAAGATAATCAAAGAATACATGTTAATTTCAATTTGATTGTACTTAATATTTAAAACACTTCGTAAATATATGGAGGTTTCTCTAATTTCATGGGGACATGGTCATGATCTACCAAAAATGTAATCGGTAGTGTTCTTGTGCTGGTAACATAGGAAGATCTACGAAATATCACTTCAAATTGTGCGATGGGATCATGATTTTCATCCACAACATCGTGTGCATATCCTAGCATATGTTTTTGAGGGGTGCAAATCCTGGCATGTGTGGTTCGGTGGGTGTACCAATCTTAGTGACCAGTTCGTCATGCGTATGTGGAGCATTGGCGTTGCTACCAATTCCAACCCCCATAGTCGTAGCATGAGTATTGTATTTACTCAATAAATCCTATCAAATCGAGTGTTTTTATAGAGGATGAGATTTTTAAAATCATAAATAAATAAATGGGATAATTAATTAAGTTTCTCACCCCATATTGATGATTTGGATCATCAAAGTTCTGATTTGGCCCCTTATATCCTCTATCTGCGGCTTAATCAAAATTAAAGAAATGAGTTTCTTGTTTAATTTCATTTGAAGCTTATTTATTGTTTGGATAAGATTTTTGGAGAAAAAAAATTCTTCTTCACTAAGCACTTCCTCAAGAGAATTTGTGGATTGCTCTGAGGTTGGTGCATTCCCCTTGTCACCCTCTTTATCAAATAAGTGTAATTTGTATTTACATTCAACCATCCTTACCTATAAACATTCAAATATTTTAAATTCATGAAACATTTTAGATCAATAAAATTTTCCATTTTTTACACGAGGGAAAGTTTAGCTAGTGAAATACTTTCTCATAAATATTATGATATATTGAAAGTTCATTATGATACATTAAAATAAAAGGCTAGAAGAGCCCTAAAGAGGATGCAACATCTTCATTTAGTATGGAAGCATGGAAAAAAGCATATGATACTAGCATGTTTAAAAGCATACTTGGTTGAATTGCTTGAAATCATCTAGTCTTTTAAGAATAAAAGGCTTGGGGACCATTTTTCATAAATATTCATCCATACATTGTCTAACATTATAGTAGAGAAAGTATTTTCTACTATGGATCATCGTGATCCTGTAAGAGTCATCATCTAGGAAGGCTCTTGGAAGAGGCATTATGATAGGATCAATATATATTCCATATTCTATATAAAAATACTTTCAAAAGGATGAAGGAATGTAATCAGTCAAGTTGCAAGCTCATTTTAGGACACAAATAATTAGATGATTTTGTGAAAGATTAAGAATGGATGTTTAAAGTAACCTTTGGAATATAGGATTCATATAATCATGTAAGGAATGTTGGTCATATGCATTGTGAATCTTTCGTTTAGTTATATGATGCTTAAAAAGATGAATTTGACTTACTCTAGAATGGATAAAATGCTAAGAGCTTCTCACTAGAATAAGTCTCGTGGTTATATTATTTTACATAAAATTACATTAATTTTTACCTATTGCGAGGTCTGTTCCCTTTGACCTTGATCAACCTGCCACAATATTATAACCATGATGTACTAAAATGTATTCTTAACTTGCAGGATGTGTGAAAATATATTGTATTAAATGACAAGTATAACACATAATAGTCATTGCTTACAAGTTGGGTAAAATAGAATACATAACACCCCCATAATAGCAATGTTTGTATATATTTGATTCAAATGTTAGTCAATGAGTAACTCTTCCACTATAGCTATTGAGTTTATTGCAAACATGAATACATGGTTTCCTTCAAGCCCCTCAAATATGTAATGGGGTTGCTTATTTGTGGTCACGGGCTGTGTATAGTTTATAAACCCGACAATATTCCCTATTACTTTGGCCTTCAATAAATATACATAATTGCACCTTTATTTTGATAATTTTATTTAAGTTGTATATAATTTGTAGCTACACCATATTTTCACATACTTTTGGTATATTGGACTAGTCATACCCAATCATTGTAGACGTAATAGGGTCTGACATGCTCCATCAATTCAGTTAATGACAATGGGAAATGTAGTATATCCTTTCATTGACAAAAAAATCAGTGTTTATTTTAGGAAAATCCTTATGTACCCATTGTTTCACTAGATTTTTGTACTTCAAGGGAACTACCATGTCATCTATGTTCTCATTATCATAAGAACATTACCTCCCTTTAGTGAGAAACAGTTCCATGTGTCTATGGAATTTTCTTCTAATCTTTTCACCTCTAGTTGATCTTCGCCTGCTAGACAAGATAGTAGATGCTTGGTCAATTTCTTATATCCTACTTGAAATTTTGTCACTCGACGAAGATAGATATAACAAAAGACCTATTTGGTTGAAATTCCTATAACACTCCATTAAATGAGAGAAAGTTTTAGTGGGTGTCATAAGGGATGTTGAGAAACGTCATGGAGAAACCATAAGAACATTATAATAGTATAAGTGAGTTACAAGGAAGTTTTCTACATTTAAACTATTCAAGTAATATTTAAAAACTTGAGAACTTGACAACCTATTCATCCTAACCAATGAACTCACAATGAATTAAGGTAACAATGACGAGGAAAGTAAACTATAGAAATGATGTTTTATTACTTATATGTGCTCATTAGGATTATCTTCCACTTATGTGTCATAACAATCAAAACAAGAGAAGATCACAAATTGTACAAGCACAATTAGATGATATTTATAATAGTGATTTGAGATGATGAAATGAAAAGAGATTGAAAAGAAACTACCCTCTAAACATGCAATGCAACACTATGAAATTTAGAAAGAGATAAGAAATTATGCAATATAATGCAATTAATGAAGAGAGGAAAGGGAAATGATTAGAAAAGCTTATCCTTGTCTATATAACGAGAGAGAAGCCAAGAACAAGTCCTACTATCCTTATAATTGTCCAATGTCGATAATCAACTTGAAAAATATGCACCATACCTCAAATAAACAATTGATATCTAGATCCCTATTAGGTTTGGTGTCTTGGCCTAGATGATATTGAGATCTCTCTTTGAGTTTATACATTAGCGTAGATGACACTTAGATCCTTGTTGGGTTGGTACCTTGGCACAAAGCCTAGATGGTACCTATATTACTTGTTGTGTGGGTATCTTGGTAGGTAGCCTCTAGGGGAATATTATGAGAAAATCAACAACGGGTAAAGGCATTTGAATCACTAGAGTATATTATCAACGAACAACGTTCTCCTCTAATCAAGATAGACATTGGATACAACACATGGCTTTTGATTCACAATGTAATGATAAGAACAACCAACATAAGGTTTTTCAAAAGAAAGAAAGATCAAGTCACACATATGAAAGGAAATCTCTTAGATCAAAGTCAAGATTGATCCCTAGGCATAAAGGATGGTTTCGGGGATACTATTTTTCTTGTAACTCATTTGGGTGTAGGCTCACTAATTGCAGGTCAAGCATTTGGAATGGAAACAAAATATGGGATAAGTTCCATAAATTATAGCACATGATTATGAATTGCAATCATATTTGGAGGAAGAAGGAACATTAGTTAGACACATAGGGAAGATTATCTCTACTATAGTCCATTATTTTTAAAACGTAAACTTCTAACTGTGATTGTAGAAATGAATGTAAGGTACAAAACCTCATGGAGAACATGTGATGATTATTAGGTCCACAGTTATTGACATCGCGTTAGATGAAGTATCAATGAACATGAACAGATAGGATAGGTTCAGGGGGAGTTGTGGCTATAAAGAATCAACAATGTACTTGTTGTATGTAGATCTTATGAAAGACAGTGTCATGTACGTGCATGCTTTGATCTGTACAGTCAAATGTGTTTGTCTAAGATTAAAAAAAAAGGTGGCACAGATTTAGGTGGATCTTATCATATGCATCCATCAGTCACTATTGGCTCTCTAGTTCTAATAGTGACTTGTTGCAAACTGTTAATGGTGCCCATATGCTGCTTAGAAATGATTTTGGTTCATGATGTTGTTGCAAAATGTTATTTTTGTTGTTGAAATAGTTCTTTCGTGTAGTTGTTGGTTGATATGATACATATAATGTGATCAAAGTTAATGGTGAGAAGTTGGCGTAGGTTCAAGGGGAGAATATTCTATGTTTCTAATAGTTCATTGTTTGTATTATGGTTTCTTAAGCACTAATTGTTGCATGGTATTGCATTATGATGAATGCATATTGGTAATCTGAATGTATGGTTGTTATTGTTTTTACCACTAAAGATGCATATGTTTCTATCGTTAGTTATCAATGATGCATGTATTGCATGAGATGAAATTATGGATGATGTCTTGCACTTGGTTAAGTTGGTTTGAATATGTTGATCACGTTGTGAATCAGTTCTATGATTTGTGACGCTAAAGGTTATCTTTGTTTGCACATATGTTATTGATGCATGTACATGCTACCTATGGTGTTTGATATTGTTGCTTGAGGATTGTGGCTCTTCCTATACGTGGAGAGAGTATGTTGACCTTGATGAAATAAGGTCAAGGGGATGAGTTTTTGACAGAGATTGATTGGACAATATTTTGGTGATGCTTTGAAATATTGCATATTTCATCTCATGATGATGATGTTGGAGATATTGATGCGACACTATCATATCTTACATTACTTCTTGATGATGAGGATGTTCATTCTACTATCATTATGACATCTATGTTGTTGATATCAGATGATTATGTTGTAGATTCCTATATGGTGCATGGTGGTTTCTCATGTATATGATGGTCCCACGACCTCATTATCGAGGTCCCTATTTTCGGTTATAAGTGTCATATATGTATCTTGATGTAGAAGTCATGAAAATACCCATGTTGTAATCATTGTAAAAGTCGTTCGTGTATGGGATATTAGGATCAAGTCATGTCATGTATTTAATCCCATTATTTTGGGACATTGATGTAAAATTTGGGTCAAATATGTAACCCCATTATGTTGGGTGATTGATATATTCATCAGAGCATAGAGTCATTAGTATAGGATAAGTCATTGTATATCTTTAGAAGGTTCAACATATGCTAAGGGGAAGCATGGTCAATATGCATCTTTCATGATTCATATTCAACAGATAAGACCTATAGTGACCAACATTATAAGGGAGGTACTTCATTCAACCTAGATCAACTATTTTCCCTTGATGTTAAAGGGGTAGATAAGCTTGGTATTTGGAGAGAGTGTTTGGAAAGAAGATACAGTGTTTGCAGGTGGTGTACAAACACAAAAGTGGTTGCCATCAAGTCCAAAGGGGGGTATTTTTGGCATTATGGCTAATGTGTTGTCCTTGATGATAACCTCCTTGATAGATATGTACTTGATGACAACAGGTGTGATAATATGATTGTGGAACTATATCATATAACAGATTCATATGTTACATATGATATGGACAAATAAATGACAACTCAGTTCCAGATGAATGAAAAAATTGAATCTTGAGATAGTATACGTGGTTCCTGTGAGGAAGGGTCAAGTACATACACATGTCTTATGAGTAAAAGTAACGTACATAATCTGAACCATGGAAATGTGGATACCAAGTGTCATTCCCATGGTATTGGGACATAGTAATTGGAGTGGCAATGTTCATTTGATCCCATCAAGAAATACTAACAAATTTACCAAAGGATTTACCCAAGGTATTGGCTAAGGAAAAAAATGTATAAGGAGATGGAGATCAAGGTGTTAAGTGTGCAAGTAATGTGTTTTTTATGTGTGATCTAATATGGCATGTGTGCACCCAGGAGAAAGGAGAAGAGTCAAATCTAAAAGATATAATGATATATTTAAATATATGCTCATTTGATTTGCTTGTTTAAGTATCTAACAATGCAATATCTGTGGTTATAGTGATGTTGTGATCTGAATGCATTTTCATAAATATATAGTTTTGAGAGTGAAGGTTGTCGGAAGTGAGTTATGTTTGCAGCGAAGGTATGTTTCAGTAACTTAATATTTGTATGCTAGTTTGTTTCTGGATAGTTGCATACATACTTGGATCTGGTTAAGTATTGTCGCATATAAATTCCGCGATAATTTATTTAGTATGTTGAAGTATATACACAAGTGTTATGCATGTTAGTAGCATACATACACATATCTATTTTATGGAAGTCATGTATATGTACTAGGGTTTGAATTGCTACTATATGATGATAGTTGATGATGTTTTTTTCTATGTGATATTGTTTTCCAATGTTGTCGTTATCATGATGATCTCTATCTGGTAGTGTTGATTAGGATGATTTAGTCATGGATTACAATATTGTTTAGGGATAATGCTATAGAGTGTCAATCTGTGATTAGTTTCTACTGTGATTGAGTATGATAGTAACTCAATTGGTAATGCAATGATTTAGTTTCAACATTCAAAGAATTGAGATATGTACGTAGGTGTTATATAGAGGAAGTGTGCATATATCTGTGTTTTATTCTGAATAGTAGCATATATAATTTGAAGTTCAATATGGTTAGGGTTTGTAGTGTTGTTGTTTGATAACAGCCGATGAGTTTTCTATGATGTCTTGATCAAGATGATTTGTATCTAATATGGATTGTTTTTCCATTGATTTGAACTGGTTGTGATTGGTTTGCTTCAGTATTCATTGAGATAATGTAACAGTGATTTAGTTGGTGCTTTAGTGATTGTATCTCAAATTCAGTTTTCAATTTGGTATTGATCATAATGTTTGATGTGGGTCGAGTATAAAAATTTGATGAAAGGTGGTCTACATGTTTTTTAATGATTGTTAGATAGGTGGGTCCAGTGTGAACCATTTTGTAACACGGTCCACAAGGTGCTGAGAGTTTCCACCTTCAATGAGGGGGTAGGATCTACCTTCTGGTAGTAGTTGGTAAACAATATCAGGTGGCTATAACTCCCTTCCAGTGGCTGACAAAGTACTAATGGAGGTTGTAGCCTTCTTTCGGTGAGCTCCTGCATGCTGGTAAGAATCTGTGCTAGTACCAAATGTAATGAAGATTTTCTTTATAGTGAAAGAAGAAGACAGAGACAACAACAATGGTGGTTTTCTCCCACATTTGGTTTCCACCTAAAAACATGGTGTTTTATGTGTGTTGTTTATGTGTTTTGATTTATCTATTCTTTACTACATACTCGATGATTAATGAATCAATAATGCAATGGTTAAACTTAACTCTCTAATGGATTTATGATGAATTAAGTAAATTGGGTATATGTTGTTTTCCTTCACTGAGAGTTGGATCAACTATTTTGAATTAAAGGGGCAATTGATCCACCGAACATTTTTGTGTAGTTACCAGGGAGGCTATAGAGGTGCATATGTGTGACTAGTTTAGATGCATTGATTGAAATTTTTGTAGATGTGTTCATGACTCTTAGGTTTTTGGGAGGTAAGATAAGAGGTAAGAACCTACACAACTCCTTGACATACCGAGGTGGGCTCGACCTCACAAGGAGTTAGGGCACATAGGATTACATCGCAAGAATAGTGATGAATAAAAATACAGTGCCCCAAAAGAAACTAACAATCTAGGTAGGGGATGGAAAGTGTTATCTCAAAATCAGACCCTGGAAGGCTGCAGACCAGGAAGACTTCAAGTAACTGTTTCAAACCAATCTTTTGATTAAGGCTTAGCCTCCTTAGCCTGAGAGGGCTCTCTCAAAGGGTTATTGATTTTGACTAATAACTAGATGGCTAACTCTTGTGGGATAACATTGACAAATATGAAGGCTGGACAAACATTACATAAGTTTCCATTGGGCCTATGGAGTCAATCATACTTCAGTAAACAATGATACTGCCTTTACATAGAAGTCAGGGCATTTAGCATTTGGATGTTCAGAACACAACTCATATAAAACCACAGTTCATAAATGCATACAGGAAATCAGAGCACAATCAGTGAATTCTGAGTGATTACACATCTATGCAACTGTAAAAGACATTAAGGAAAGAATAAAA
>APFE030260716.1:37357-51118 GCA_000404065.3 Pinus taeda | reverse complement strand
CGAAACAAATAAAAAGGAATGTCTATGGAGACTTTCCCAGTGAAATGCAAAAGCAGTTTAAAATGGTAAGAATAAACCTTATTGTACCTTCCTTCACAGGTCAAATATTTCTGTATGCAGGTGAGAAGAAGGGCATAATGTTTTTATGGGCACTGCTTTTGTTAAGTCTTCATTTACATATGCCTCCTTTAAAAACTCCTTACAGGGATTCATATCAAACTTAAAATTTTTAAACCATTCTTCCCGTCCTCTTGGGATCTTTGTCACAGTAGATATTACTTCTGGAGAAACCTGTACTTCTAGCATAGCTATATTTGAATTTAAACCAGTGAAGTTTAGCGCAAATTCTTTAGTTACTTGCGCATGTCCTCCTTGTAGCTTTTTGCAAAACTTCTAGCACCCGGCATCTTTAAACGCTTTCTTCATGCCTTCATCCCTCAACGCTATCTCCAGGCCTTCAGGTTCAGTCCTCTGACATTTACCGGATCTGTGCTCTTTTCTCTCCATTTTTCCCTTCGAGATCTTCACACACAAAGTCTAACAGCTCCGGTCGAAATGGTGATTCATCTCTTTTTTAATTCAGCCTCGCTTGTAATCAGGCTTTCTTGAAATCAACCTCGCTTGAAATTCAAATTCTTTCATTGAAACACTTCAATACATAATCAGGCAGACTTGTCACTCATGCAGCACTTACGAACATCATTAAGGTCTATGCACGGTAAAATCTCTTGGGAATGATATTTCTATGCATATCAACAGTCTATTGGTGGAGTAGTGGCAAATGAGCGTTCAAACGTGATACAAGAGGTACACAAACTGACATGAGTGGACACAATTGATGACTCACCTATGGACTTGACATTTCGAGAAACATTCGCTGCAAAATGCACGAATCCATGATTTCGCAGCGCTATTAGTTATAAATTCTAATGATGCGCTGCGAAACTGCCTAATCATGACGCGCTGCGAAACTGCTTAACCATGATTGCGTTGCGAAACTGGCAAATGAGATTACGCTGCGAAATCACTAAAAGACACGGTGACTCAGATAAGACAAGACATGACTATGGAACAATGATGGGTGGAGGAGAACCAATAGGAGTCGAGTATGGTTTGAGTTAAAAACTTTTAAAACTCCATACCCTAAGTGAGAAAAATAAAATGAAATCAACTTTAACACAGACCTTTGTCATCAGACTAGGACAGACAATTATATGCATCAAATTTTAAGTTCTAAGTGATAACAGAAAGGAAGAAAAAAGAACCAAGATTTTGGAAGACTAACGTTCATACAGGAAATCATCTCAAAATATAAAGAAAAATCATCTACTCAGGGAGAAACATCTAATAATAAAATTTCCAAAAAGTTTTCTTAACAGAGACTAGTATCTCCTAAGTGTTTCTTGTTGGGTGCACTTGTTGAGGAATTGGAGTTTAATTAACCTTCAATCCTAAAAAAAAATCCCTATAGTTTCTATTCCATATGTATCAGAAGAGGATAGATATTCAAGATTTAATAGAAGGACAAGGAGATACAGATGAGCAAGACCTATAATCAAGCCCTAAAGAGTGATCACTTGCTTAGTAAATTTTGGATTTAGGCAGTGTAGTGAAACATCCTATTGAGAATCTTGTTACAAAGGGTGATATGAAGTGATAAAGACCACATGGACCTCCTGTATAGTTTGAACAACCTAACCACTTGAGAAACCTAAACAGCTTTAGTATCTGGAGAAATCCCCATCACCGATGAGGGAGAAATATCCTCCATTGGGAGGGTCACCTGTAATAGCTACCCAAAACCCTCAATCTTTTAGGTAGAACCAAATGGCAGTTAGCTCAGTTACTACTTCTAAGTTTCATATTGAAAATCTATAGGGACATGCCCTAATGAAGAACATCCCTTTGTCTGCACTTCCTACTTTCCAAGGTATAAGTACGGAAGATCTGGATACATTTATTTTTTAATTTCTCGTACTTTTCATAAGTTATGATTATCACTCATGAACAAAAATTAAAATTGTTTCCAACCATATTAAAAGGGGCTACCCTAAGATGGTTTATGTGACTCGGTGGAGAATCCATTATTACCTAGGATGGGATGAAGAAAATATTTTTGGAAAAAGTATCAGGATTATTGTCATTCTAGAGATGAAAAAGATGATCCATTTATAATCACCTAGATACTATATGAAAATCTGGAAGAGTATGATGGATTCCTTCAGTATAATTTACAAAGATCTCATCATAGTGTTCTGGATAAGGAAATAGTCAAAACAATATTGATCAAAGGAATTTAGGATGATTTCCTTGATATGCTAAATATTTTAGGTAATTGAGATATTTCTAAGGAAACCTATGATGAAATTGTTCAAAGTTGTCAAATGATTTCCATAGGATCAACAAGAAGAAGGCCTACGACACATGATGCTTCTACCAGGATTCTAAGGTCAGCTAATAGTGGGGCAACACGAATAGAAACTGGAAATTTTTTGGAGAGTTTTAAAAATGATATTATGAGTTCATTATCCTCTCAACTTGATGTATTACAAGAAAAAAAGAAACAACTTGAAGTAGATAAATCTTTTCCCATATTTTTCTCTCAGTGTAGGAAAAAACATCCCTTCAGGGAATGTCCTCTTAATAGTTGCAATATATGTGAGAAGGATCACTCCACTAAAGAGTACCAAACAACATCATGTAGGGTATCCAACCTACTTTTTCACACATAATATCTAATTAAATGAATGATCTTGACCTGTCCGACGACGTTAACATAGAATGAACCCATCATTGAAGAATGTTGTCAAGGAGGAACTTCAAAATCTCTTAGATGCAAATTTTATTTATCCAATTTTTTACAGTGAATGTGTATCTCCACTTTTTATTGTCCATAATACAAATGGAAATTGGATATTCTGCGTAGACTATAGGTATCCCAACAAAACCACTCAAAAGAACCATTTTTCATTACCCTTTATTGATCAAGTCCTAGATACTCTATTCGATAAAAGGTTTCTCCTTTTTTGGATAGATTTAGTGGCTATAACCAAATTCAAATTTCTCTCAAGGACTAGGATAGAACTACCTTCACTTGCCCCTCATGAAGATTTTATGATAGGGTCTTATCCTTTTGACTTGTGATGCACCTACAACCTTTCAACAAACAGTGTTAGGGATTTTTGTTGATATGGTCAATGACTGTCTAGAAATATTTATAGATCATTTTACACCCTACGTGGATGAGTTTGATGAATCCTTGCATAGCCTTGAAAAGGTACCTGAGTGTTGCATACAAACCCACTTTTTTCTCAACACTGGGAAATGCCATATGATGATTGTTGAAGGTATTGTTTTAGGTCACTATCTCTCTGCTACATGAATATAGGTTCACCAATGAAAGTTGAGGTAAATTTTAATATTCCCAACCCTAAAACATAAAAGGAAGTAAATAGAAGAATCTTTTCTAGATGAGTATCTTTTTACATTAATTTGTCTTCGTATGCAGACATTGTCAATTACCTTATTGTAGGAAAGCTTCCCCATCACCTTTCTCTTAGGGAAAAGAAAAAAATAGTACAACAAAGTGCCTAGTATTTTTGGTTGGATGGCTACCTCTTCTACATGTGATTTGATCAACATATTAGAAGGTGTGTGACAGGATTTGTGATATCCTCAAGGCCTATCATGATGGGCCTTCTTGAGGGTATTTCATAGATAGGAGAATAGGCCATAAGGCGTTACATATGGGTTATTTCTTTCCTACTGTGTTCTAAGATGCAAGGGTGTGATAGTTGTTAGAGGATGGTTTAGTCCACTCAATCAAATGAAATTTTCCTACAACCTCAATTGGTGATGGAACAATTCAAGAGATGGGATTTAGATTTTGCAGGACCAATTAATCCCCCATCTAAACAAAAGACTTATATTTTAGTGTACACAAATCATGTCACCAAATGGGTGGAGGATACAACACTTACTAGGCAAAATGAATGTGTTTTTACATACTTCTTATTTAAAGAAATATTGATTCGTTATGGAGTTCCAAAAGAAATAGTTATAGATGAAGGAGAAAAAGTTACTTCTCGACTAATACAGGACCTTGTCAACAAGTACATAATCCATCACTGAGTCACTTCACCTTACTACCCACAAAAGAATAGGAAAGTGGAAAGTACTAATAACGTGCTTGAATCTATCCTCACAAAGACAGTGGCATTCCATTGAAGATACTGGGTTGAGAGACTTCTAGAGTTATTATGGCCTTATAGAACCACTTATAGTAAAACCATAGGATTCTCTCGTTATTATTTGGTGTTTGGTAAGAGTCTTATTTTTCCCATTGAGTTTGAAATTAAAACACTCAGAACTTCTTTGGAGGTGGACTTAGATTTAACTACAACACAGAGACATTGATTGGAAAAATTGAATGAAACAAATGAGAAGAGCTTGGCTATTTTGCAATGAAAATATATCATCCAGAAACAACATGCCCAATGACATGATAAATTTATTAATAAGGAGATGTTTCAGCGAGGTGATTTGGCTCTGTCATATGAATCTAGATTCAAAGATTTCAAAGGAAAGTTGTCCACTGGGTGGCTTGGTCCTTATGAGGTAGAAGCAATTTTTGACAATGAGGCCATGATTTTGACAACCATAGATGAGTCTCAAGCATATGTTTTTGTCAACGGACATTGTCTTAGGCTGCTCACAAGCCTGCCTCTAAGGATTCATGTGTCATCATTGTCTCAAATGCAGATGAAGACCTTGAAGTTTTTGGGGAAAGGGAAGTTATTCATTCACTACCAGCCACATAGTATTTTTCATTATTTCTTTTAAATAAATAAATAATTGAACAAAAATATTAAAAAAAAAAAATACGAAAAATAAAAATTATAATGGTGAAAACTCCTTTAGGGTGGCATTGGAAAATTGTGGTGACTAAAAACTAGCTTGTTTGAAGTCAACACATCAGTTTTCCTCTTCTGTAACAACATCCTTATACCTCTACCAAATTTTCACTATTTAATTATTTTGTTGCTACAAATTCATTATTCATATGTTGCTGCACTCATCACAGACTTCCATGCAAAAACCCTTATCACTACAGTTGTATAATTTTTTGTTGATACATATATGCATACTCACAAGTCACATTTTACAACAACATATAGCTTTGCTAATATATACTAGAGACATCTTTATGTATTTAATATAACAAGTTGTATATTTTCTCTTTCATTTTTATAATTGTTAGTTTTAATTCCTAATTGATACACTTGATTGTGTTGACACACAATTTTTTCTCTCACCATATCATTCTAATGAATAATTTTGCCAATAAACATATGCCATGAATGGAACATTGTAAAACATTGATCATGCCATCATGCTTGTGTATTTTCCACGTCATCATTATGGTAAGTCGATGGCATGTATTTTTCTTGTTACTTACATGCAATTCTGAATTTAAGGAAGATATGATCTCCCATCACACCTGTCGAGGATGATCATTACCATTAATCTAGGGGGGAATGATGATTATATCTAACATATTATACACCTTATCAACATCTTAATTTAGTAATTCCTTGATGTACAAGATATAGTATCCTTACTCGAATATATGAGATGGATTTCGAAGGAAATCCCATCATCCAAGGGAAGGTGAAACTAGAATAAACATGAGGGATGTGCTAGTCTACACATATTAGTCTAGCTGTTGGTTTCTTTTGAAGTTGGTTTATATTTAGTTATGCTATTGATCTTTTCAATATCTTGTTGATAGTCTTTTTATTTCGAGTTGAACTGAATCTAATATTGTTTTCAGATTATTTTATATGTATGTCTCTTTATTTGTAACTCTATTCATATGTAGCCTCTACGAGGCACACAATGACATTCACCTCTGCTTCCAATGGGAACAGAAGTAATTTTGTAATATTTGTATATTTCAGGAGCTAATATAATACAACTTTGAGCAATTTTTTTGTAATTTTAATGTTAATATGTCCCATTATGGGAGATGATAGAACATGAACTTAGAATCTGATGTTGGATATAATTTTTGTAACGACTTATGAAACTCATTATTAATATAATGTGGTTAGTTTTTTCATTACTAGGAAAAAAAAACTCTTCGTACATTACAAAACTAAAAATATGGAATTGTTATTAGTAAGAAATTTATAAATACCATTATCAATAAATTTTTTTTATGAAATAATATAATTTGAAGTAGAATAGAATATTATTTCCTTGTTCAGTTTGTTCAGTTTGAAATAGATTAGAATATTGTTTCCTTGTTGAATTGGAGGCAGAGAATTAGAACTTTAATTGAATCCTTCAGGAGGATTACTTTTCATCGTATATTCAGACAATTCAAGATTGTAGCAGATCAATTATTGAAAAAGGGTATTGGGAGACAGGTTGGACACCTGTTCTATAAATAATACGAGGAGGAAGTACACATAGAAATAAAGAAGTCATAGATAGAAAGAAATAATTTCAATAATCATAAGGAGTTATTATTATATTATAAATAATTATATATATAATATATATATATATATATTATTAACTCTTTTATGATTATTGAAATTATTATATATATAATTCCTGGTATAAGGTATTAAATTCTAAAAAAAATGCCTCCATAGACCTTATGGCAAACATTTTCCTAAACCCCTTTTTTTTAGTTTTACTCTGTGTTTTTCCCTAAGAAACATAATATTTTAGCCATTATTTTCAATTATGACAATGTTTCTTATAGTTTATGCATAAGTATGATACTATCATGATCTTGTGAGCATTCTATAAAATCCACATGAAAATGTTAATACACATAGATGGACTTCATGCAAATGATATAAGACAAATCTACATAGAAATTCCTTGTAGATTCAAACTGCTTATGTAATTTGTTAGAACAAAAGACTAGAATATATTATACTCATCAGTGGAAAGAAATTAACCGACTGTGAAATCACAAACATAAATATGAGACAATATTAAACACACATACGTAGAATTTTATTTAAGGTAAAGAAATTTCTCAGAACCCCTTTCTATTTGTATTGCATTAATCAGAAAATGGAGAAGAAATACAATGTTTTCTCAAGCTTGAGCAACCTCTACACTAGTATAATCTATCTCACTGCTTGAAAAACTGACCATGGCCAATACTTAACCAATTTTCTTCCTACCCAAGCTCCTATTTCCTTGCATTATTCAATAAGGAATTCGCCCCCTATTGATTATGGAAATTGCTCATTGGGAATTGTGCAATTCCTTTAGACTTTTCTCTGAATGCATGTGCACCATCTGTACAAATTGGAAAATTAAACAACTGATAGTATACTTCCCATGAACTCCAATCTCAACTAGATAACTCAATTTATCTGCATGCATAAACTATTTTGGTTTGATTGATGAGTTAACTGAAATATCAGTTCAAGTTACACCCCACTACTAGACCCTCCATTAGTTCTTAATCAATTAGAAATAGTTAAACTCATAATAACTCGAATTAACTGAACCTGATTGATATAAATTAACAATCAATCATAGATTAACATAACTCAATTGTATCCAACTCAAATTAACTTAGTTAATTGATTGACAAGTCCATGTCACCTCAGTTAACTACCTCCAAGTATTTTTATGGAATTGAAATTCAAATTTCTCCTAATTAATTTGGGAAAATTTAATTTAGGAATTTCTTACTGCATTCTCAACACTCCCTCTTAGTAAGAAAGGGATTATCTGATACCCCAATCCTACCTCTATGAAACTCCAATTTTCCTCTTGATAATGCCTTTGTCAGAATGTCTACATCTTGTTCCTCAATAGGAGTGTATTCCAACAACATGATATGCCTCTATACACAATATCGTAGATGATGGTACCAGATATTGATATGCTTGGATCGATCATGAACTACTGAATTCTTAGAAAGTTTGATAAAACTATGATTGTCACAGTAAATCATAGTAGGATCCATCTTCTGACTAAACAATCCAACAAGATTGTTTCTCATCCAAATAGCCTCACATGATGCTTGACTTGTAGCCATGTACTCTACTTCTACTAAGTTCAGTGGAACAAATCTATGCTTCCTGTTGTACTAGGAAACCATTTTTGACCCAACACTGAAAATGCCTCCTGATATGCTCTTCATGTCTGACGAAATTCCCACCCAATCTGCATCTATGAATCATTGTAGCTTCACTCCCTCTGCCCATCTATACCAAAGACCAAACTGAGTGGTACCTTTGAGGTATCTCAACACATGCTTTGTTTCCTTCCAATACAGTTTGGTTGGCTTAACCATTACCTGAATAAGTTCATTAACTTCACAACAAATGTTTGGTCATGTGTTCACCAAATACATAAGTGAACCCACAAGCTATCTATCAATGCTAGCTTCTACTACCTCACTTGAATTAGCATCTTCCTTCCTCCAATTCCCTACTAGAGGAGTCACCATGGATTTTCTCTTCTCCATGTGGAACTTCTTCAATATCATGTTGGCATAATTTCCCTAAGAGAAAAATAGTTTCTCATCTCCTTGACATACTTCCAAATCGATGAAATAATGCATGAGTCATGTTATCTCCATCTCTACTATGCCTCTCCTAAGGATTGTAATGGTGTAGAGCTTGAACAATAAATAAAGGGATCCATCTCTCTTTAGCATCTAAGTCATGGTGTCATTTGTATTGTGGAAAAGGGTTTCTGACTTAACCACAACTTTGATAATCCAAAGATTCATGGGTTTCTTTTAAGCCTCCCCCAAATAAAAGGTGCACAACTCCAAATTGGATCACCCTCCATTTGAGTCCCTTACTCATCTATATCAACTCTAGCAGTGTCACATGAATGAAGGATAAGAAAATAACAAGCCCATGCATTGAAAGGTCAGTACAAATCTGACGGTTACAATCAATTCCAGTGGTTAGTAGGAGACTCTCTTCATCCATAGTACTGCCTGTCATAACGTGGTGGGAACCACCTACTAGGTGGAATCCTCCCAGTGGCTCATCAAGATTGGAGGCCAAAAGGCTTGAAAGGTAAAAAGTATAAGGTAGAGCATAAAAGTTATAAGGTAAAGGTAAAATCTCTAGTTTGTTCATGCCTTCGAAACTCACACTCATTGTTGTAGACAAATCTAAAATTTTGACATGTCATCCTACACCCATCCCCAAATTCACCACTTGGATAGTTGTGCCTTTTCATTATAAGCACATCTTGCCTAAATTGACCACCCCAACAACTGTTATTTGGTCTTAATAAGAATATCCCCACCTAGTCACCTGCATAGAATTTACCTCTCCGCGTACTTCCAAACACAAAAGACCACTTCCAATGTCACTTTCGAACACTCCTACAGACTCCAGGTAACCCAACATCCTGGAAACCTATAATTTATTTATTTCACTCTATAAAATGAAGGAGACATCTCCCACAACCCCCAAAACCTATTAGGCCAAGTCCATTGGTCTCGAACCCTTAGTTGACGCAGAGAGTCAAATTACAGACCTCACTTGTGCTTACTCACTTGCCAATCTTTATTACGAGTTTTTTTCTAACCATGTGAGGAAGGAATACCCTTTTAGGGATGTCAACTCTAGGCTCTATATTCAAATTGCGCCTCTTTTTCATCATTTCCCTGAATTCATATGTTGGCTAGCCACAACATACTAGGAGGATAAGAATTTCTTTATTTCTTCCAACAACATGATATTCCTCTGCACACAATATCGTAGATGATGATACCAGATATCGATATGCTTGGATCGATCATGAAATATTGGATTCTCAAAGATTTTGATACAACTATGAATGTCACAATAAATCATACTAGGATCCATCTTCTGACCAAACAACCCAACAAGAAATTTTCTCATCCAGATAGCCTCACATGATTCTTGACTTGTAGCCATGTACTCTACTTCTACTAAGTTGAGCGGAACATATCTTTGCTTCCTATTGTACCAATAAACTATTTTTGACCCAACAATGAAAATGCCTTCTGATGTGCTCTTCATGGTTGATGGAATTCCCACCCAATCTACGTCTATGAAGCCTTGTAGCTTCACTCCCTCTTCCCATCTATACCAAATAGCAAAGAAAGTGGTACCTCTAAGGTATCTCAACACATGCTTTGTTGCCTTCCAATATAGTTTTGTTGGCTTAACCTTTACTTGAATAAGTTGATTAACTTCACAACAAATGTTTGGTCATATGTTCACCAAATACATAAGGGAATGCACAAGCTATTTGTAAATGGTAGCTTCTACTACACTTGAAGTAGCATCTTCCCCACTCCAATTCCCTACTAGATGAGTCACCATGGGTTTTCTCTTCTCCATGTAGAACTTCTTCAGTATTTTGTTCGCATACTTTCCCTAAGAGACAAACGGTTCCTCAACTCCTCAACATACATCCAAACCGATGAAATAATGCATGAGCCCTGTTATCTCCAGCTCTACTATGCCTCTCCTAAGGATTGTAATGGTGTATATCTTGCAAAATCAATAAAGGGATCCATCTCTCTTTAGCATCTAACTCATGGTGTCGTGTGTATTGTGGAAAAGGGTTTCAGACTTAACCACAACTTTGATAATCCAAAGATTCATGGATTTATTTTAAGCCTCCTCGAGATAAAAGGTGCACAACTCCAAATTGGATCACCCTCCATCTGCATCCCATCTATATCAACTCCAGAAACGTCGCATGAATGAAGGATAACCACATAACGAGCCTCGACATTGAAATATTAGTGCAGCTTTGAGAATTATGATCAATTCTGGTGGCTTCCAGGAGACTCACTTCATCCATAGTACTTCCTGCTATAACATGATGGGAACCACCTTTGAAGTGGAATCCTCCCACTGGATCATCAATATCGGGGGCCACACGGCTGGAAAGGTCAAAAGTATAATGTAGAGGGAAAACGTTATAAGGTAAAGGGTAAAAGTTATGGTTTGTTCATGCCTTCAAAACTCACACTCATTGTTGTAGACAAATCCTTAATTGTCGCATGTCATCTTACACCAATCCCCAAATTCGCCACTTGGACAACTGTGTGTTTTTGTTATATAAGCACATGTTTCCTAAATTGACCTCCTCAATAGCTTATATTTGGTCTCAGTAAGAATATCCCTGCCTAGTCACCTGCATAGGATTTACCTCTCCGTGTACTCCCAAACACAAAGGAGAAATTCCAAATTCACTTTCGAACACTCTTGCAGACTCTAGGTAACTTGACATCCTAACCAACTGTAATTTCTTTATTTCACTCTATAAAATGAAAGAGGCAGCTCTCGCAACCCCCAAAACTTGTGAGGTCATGTCCAATGGTCTCGAACCCTTGGTCGATGTAGAGAGTCAAATTTCAAACCCTTCTTGTACTTACTCACTTGCCAACCTTCATTAAGAGTTGTTTGCTAACCATGTGATGAAAGAAGACCCTTTCTGAGTTGTCAACTCTAGTCTCTATTTTCAAATTTCTTCTCTTGTTTATCATTTTCCTGAATTCATATCATGGCTAGCCATAGCATACCAAGAGGATAAGAATTTATTTATTTCTTCCTTAGGGACTAAAATCCTAGAAATTACTCCCACCTTGATTCAAAGGGCCTTGATTTTTCTAGTCTCTTCCATCGCTCAGCCTCGCACTGATGGTACCCTAGTCCATCACTTCGTTACACTCCCCCTTGATACGCAACAATATTTCTTATATGAAATCCTCATCCCTGGAATGAAATTCATCCCTCCAGAAGAAGGGTTCCAAATAACCATCTTCCAGGAACCCGTTCAACCCATCCTCACTGTAATTGCCTACTTAATGGGAAAAGATGACTCACAAACAATAAACAAAGCCACCCTAGGGTTTCTACACAAGATGAGGTAGCCAAATTTATTATTCAACATCCCACTGTATCTATTTGCTACCTTATGCCTTCAAATCAATTATTCCCTCCTCCTTCTTATTTCCGTCACTACTCACTTCTTTTCTACCTATTCCTGTACACTCATGTTGAGTAATTTTAATGTCTAGATCTTGAAGTGTTTTCTCCTAACAAGCAGTGAAATTTCATCTTTGATTGCAACCTCTCAGTGAGAAAAAGGCCTGGCTTGCTTGGGTATTCAAAATTCATCTCGACCTTCATTGCTATTGCTTATCATATTATCCATGGAACCCCGCCACCTAGAATCTTCCCACAACAAAAGGATTTTCTCCAATTCAGCAAGCATGCCATGATTAGTAACTGGCACCTCTATGAGGACTAAACATAAAATTGGGTTACTTGTATGAAATTTATCCATATTTTTTTTCATCATTCATGCTAATGAGAATATTTTCCCTTGAATTCGTTCGACAGATCCTCAGTGGAGACCTGCTTAGTTTTGTACCAATAAAGAAGGGTTACATCTCCAAAATGGGACAGCCAGTAGGCCCTATTTAGTAAAAAGAAGGTAGGCTTTTAAATTAGTTGAGGCCTCACTAGAATCCATGGAGCTAAAAAAGGGTGACACTTGGCACTATGATCCCCAAGGTATCATTGCTCGAAGGAGAGAAAAAGTTAAAGCTTCAACTTACGTGCATGAATCTAAGCACAAAACTGAATGGAAAGCTAAATTGGATTCATAGCCTCTTAATATAGAGATGGAGACTGAAGCCACCAGTGAGTACAAGAAAAGCATCAAAGAGGGATCTTGACTAAGCAGGGGATGTTGATACTGTGGAAGGTCACATAAATAAAAAAGCTAGGGCTCAGGATCCCCAAGAAGAAGAAGAAGAGGGGGAAGTAGGGATATAGTTAGAGAAGCCAATTTCATATCAACCTAGAGAACCCACCAATAGACACTACTTCACCAAAAACTAAGGTAGCTATTCCAGATCCTATGGACAATGTTGCTGCTACAATACCTAGTTAAGCCCTAGGAAGAGTCATTAATGAGAGCAACAAAAAGATCTAAGAGATAATTTAGAGAACAATGGTTGCCTATTCTACTCCTTGTCACGCTCAATTACTTACTACCATGGACTTACAGAAGGATGAAATGAGGTTTTCACTATGGCATCCATCGGTACATATCTTTCCTGAAGGACCTCAGTTCAAGACCCTGGATGTATCCTTGAACTTGGGTAGTGTCCCTCTCCCAGACAAGGTCAACTTACATAAGAAATTTGGTGAGATTTTGTATAATAACTTGGGTAAAAAACGTTATGATTATCAATATAGCAGATACATACATAGCGAAGGTCTCTAATAAAATGAAAATAGAGAAGGCCAACTCAAGAGCTATGTATTTACAAAAGGTGTCATATAAGGATTTGATTATCAAACTAGGTGTAAACCCAAATGACATATCAGCAGTAGAGGCCATCCTACAAGAAACTCAAAAGGAAAATCAGGAGTTAAGCCATATACTAAAGATACGCGAAAGTGAACATGTTCAAACATAGGAGCTGGCACAGGTGAAAAAGGAGAAAGAACAACTAAGAAAGGAGTTGGTAGATAGTAAAGAAAAGGCATTGGCTTTACAAGAATCTGTGGCTGATTTACAACAAAATATTTCCTCTCATGTATGTGTAGTAGTAGTGCCTGAAGATCCCTAGAACCCCACTAATCACCTCACTCAATCCTTAACTAAGTTGTCTGTTATGAAACTAGCTCAAGAAAAGATAGAAAAGATAGATCAATGCCTTAGAATTCAGCCTCTTCGAGGGGGCAACCTCCTTTACAT
>APFE030260716.1:0-36099 GCA_000404065.3 Pinus taeda | reverse complement strand
TCCTTTAAAAGTTGGAGAACTTGTTGTTGATGCATGATGTGATCTTTCACCACTTGAACCTTTTTCTTCTTGATATGTTCTTCTATCTTTAGAGTTTGAGGAGTGATAATTTCTTCCAACCCTTTACAAGATATGGTCAAATTCATTTCTTTATGCTCGATGTGATCTTTCACTTCTTGAACACTTTTCTTCTTGATATGTCCTTCTATCTCGATAGTTTGAGGAGTGGTACTTCCTGCCAATGCTTTACAATATATGGTCTGATTCATTTCTTCTATCTTTGGGGTTGGATCTTGGCGTATATCCTCTTATTTTGATGCTTCTTGATCCTTTTCTTCCTCCTCTTCATACTCTATGTAAAATAATTTCTTCTCAACACACTTATGACCTTTAGTGCATTTGCTATCACAATTGTAACAAAGCCCTTTTTCTCTTTTTTCTTCCAATTGTTGTGGTGTAACTGTTGTAGGTTGTGGAAGGCTAGGAGAAACAACACTTCCATCTTTATAGTTGTGAGGGGTATTCTTCCGTTGCCATAATTTTAATTTCTAGTATGTCACAAAGCCTTTTTACTCTTTCCAATTGTTGTGGTGTTGCTCTAAAGAAGGTGTTGCTCTTTGTATCCTCATAATGTGCTATCATTTCCTCTGTGAGAATTGACCACGTAACAAGTCGTTTACGAGAAAAAAGCCCTTTATACCATAAAAATTGATCTCGTTCTAAATATGAAGATGCAATACATACCTTCTGTAACAGTGGTACACGATGTAGATCAAGATATTGCTCCATCTGACGTATCCAATTTACTGGATCCTTGCCATCAAACTTCCTCATCTTGCGTTTTCTTGATTTTAGGAGCTCGCACTTGAAATGATGGTAAATTTGTACTTTCAGATCTTTAAGTTCTGAAACTATGACCTGTAGTATCCCTCTGTGTCCTCTTTCCAATGCCACAAGTCTGACCAAAATTGGATTCTCCAAGGAAGAGTTATACGAAATCTCCCACAGTGACTTGATTATAGACTAGTTCAGTAGAGCAAACTTGTACGACGTTCCACGAGTCACTGTTTCGCCCTTTGGATCAGAAAAATGCATAAACGAAACCACAGTCCGTCCTCTTTCTATACCTTCTTACGAAATTTCAATCCAATCCCCAGAGAGAAAGTTATGACGATTTTCCCCAGGTCACCTGTTTGGAATGTAATTCAGGAGTCTGCAAAAAGACCAACTTCCTCAGATCATATCTCCGTAAATATAGCGCGAAAAGCTATAAAATTCGGACCCAAGCTTCAGCGTGATTTCTTCTCAATGGTTTTGTTGCGAATTCTGAAACTCACAGAAAAAAGTTATAGCAAAAATGCCACGATGACCTAGTTTGAGCAGCGAAACCTAGAATCCAAAGCTCTGATACAAATTAATGAAACCAGCTCAGAAAAGATAGAAAGATAGATAAACGCCTTAGAATTCAGCCTCTGAGAGGGAAAACCTCCTTTAACATTACATAAATGAAAAATCTGGATGATACAAATGAAAATACCTCCTTTCTATATATAGGAGTCTAAGGGCATAACATAATCAGAGCACATAACAATAATAATGTAAGGGCATAATAATAACAATAGTGGGCTTCTATGGGGCACAATAGTAACAATATGGGCACTGCATGGGTACATCAATATAATAAGTGGGTTGTACTAATAACAATAAGGGGTTACACTAGTAGTATAGGGGTCTAACATTGTAGATCTCTGAAGGTGAAATAAATAAGACTCAAATTGACTTAGACACTACCTTGGTTACAAATGTTGAACAGGTCACTATAACTCTGCAAGTTCCAACATAGGAAATAAATAAACTAAAGGCTAAGTTGAAAGGGAACACATCTCTCCTTACAGGTAGGAAGTTGGTATGGGATGAGATCATCGAAGAGATGAATCTTATTTGGGAGAATATAACTCTGATGCATGAGAAAAGAGCCATCAATGTAGAATGTGGATCACTATTAATAAATGCTAAAGTGATGAGTATAAGGAACTCCTAGTTTGCACTGAAATTCATTCATTTCTTGAATGAGAGGCCAACAGAGGAGTTGAGGCCAATGGATATAGCAGATAGGATCAATGTAGTCGTGGATATTTCTAAGGAAATTTCAAAAGAAGAAGCCTGAATGAAAGGGGATTAAATCCTCAACAAGTTGTAGAAGGACAGGGTTGCTTTCAATGAAGAATTTGATAGGATCCTACATGTCGGTTTACCTAACCTTTGGGGATATCATGGGAAACTTATGACATGAGAGAATTACAATAAGAAAATGATAGAAGCAAAGAGTAAGTCAGGGTCATTTGATGAGAAAACGACTACTTTAAAAGGAACAACCGTTGTAAATTTCTTAAAGAGGGAATTTCAACTACTCATGATGGTTAGGAGTTTGTTTCACCATAGGTTGGACTACACAGGGGTAATTGATTTGAATATCAAGTATAAAAGGTTTAGCTCTACTCTTTAGCCTCCTCCAGCGTTATAGGAAAGATTTGAGTAGTTTTCTAATCCACCTATCGTATAGATTATTCGTCCTCAGCCTATTCTTGCACTTCACTAGGCCTCATCATCCAAGCGCTCTTAAACATTCTCCAGATCATGCCAAGATTTGGCATTTTAGACTACTTATATGTTATCTTTACTTATTTTTTTTACTTTTATCAGTTATAATCAGTACATTTCAGTTGAAACAGTTGTGCATGCACACATACTAAAGTCTTAAGATTTTTTTGAAAGAATTAACCAAATCAAGAAATAATATGGCTCTAACAGTCTGTCTTTGTCCATAGAGGCCTATATATGTGATTTTGATGAATAAAGAAAACGTTCATTATTTTGGAAAGAAACTCTGTTTTATTTTTTAGAACATTGTGGTTCTTTCAATGTATGTCTTAATAATAATAAAAATGCATATCAATGGTGATTCCTTCATTCCGAGATTATAGTATGTCTCCTCTTGTTTGGAATTTCATAAATGTTCATGTTCTTCTTAGATTTCACATCAGATAGCTATTAGACATGTCTCTTTTCTTACGCAAGATTCATTTGAATTAAGATGTTAATGGAAATTCCCTTATGAATTTTTGGAAGCTAGATCTTTAAATGCACTCATTGGTCCTTCACATCCATTACTATTCCATACCTTTCACTTCTTTCTGAATCTAGATAAGCATAGAAACTCGATATCTCGAGCTCTATATGATGGGTTTCTTCTTTTATTTTTTTTGTTGTCACATTCACATTAAAGAAAATGTGTTGTAAGTCCTTGGCTGATTTTGGCCTATGTTGATTGATACTTTATATCACTATATACCTACTGCATATAAAGAAATCACAGGCTATGTCTTTCCAGAGTTTTTTGAAAAGAATAAGTTCAATTTTTAAGAAATATTGCAAATGGTATCTTAAGTCTTTCTAAGAATTATCATAGATGCACCAAATTCAGATGTACTAGGTAATTGTCTCTTCGCAATCTAGAGGTTGTCTCTAGAATCAACTACAAGCCCCATGTCCTTCATCTCAAATTCTATTGCAATATCCTCTTTTAATAAATGATCAGATTCTCATCTCCAGTCAAAATTAAATCATTGACATATAATATTATAATCAATAATTTACCTTCAACAACAATATGGTAAAGGTTTGCATCTACTTCACTTTTGGTGAAGCCCAACCTAGTGAGATAGTTGTCGATCCTAGTGTACAAAGCATGTGGTGTTTGTTTCAATCCATGTCATTCTTACATGAGTCTACACACATGAAGCTCTCTGTTGAAGGTCTCAAATCATTTTGGCTTCTTAATGTACACCTCTTCCTCAATCATTCGATTGAGGAATGTTATCTTCACATCCATCTAATGTATCTTCCACCTAATTTACAATAATAGTGCTAGAATTGATTGGATGGATCAATACCTTACTAATGGAGAAAAGGTATCCTCAGAGTCAATTCCATCCACCTAAGAGAAACCCTTGGCCACAAATATCGCCTTATGTTTCTCGATGCTACCATTTTCTGCATGATTTACCTTTTAAATCCATTTGGAACTCACCACTGACTTATCTGTTGGTCTTTGGACCACATTCCCAAACACTATTTCTGATGATAGAATCATATTCCTCTACCATAGCATCAACCCATACTATTTTCTGTACTTGTTCCTCGAATGAGGATGGCTCGGTATCTACAATATCACTCATGAGAGCCATGTAGCCAGTGTACTGATTTGGTGACTTCCTCTGCCTATGTTGAGATGTGGGTGTTCCAACATTCTCTCTTGCATCATGCAACAATCTATCAACTTCCATGTTTCTCTTCCTTCCTTTTCTATATGTATTTGCATGAGTGGTTGTAACCACTCTTTGCTCCTATGCTTGTGGCTTCTCCACAACTTCTTGAGGTTCTTCCTTTGTAGCCAAAATCTCTTGACCAGGGTGAAAATGAAGCTCCTTCTCAAGATAACACTTCATTGCCATCTCCTCATAAAATTTTACATCTCTTCTGACCATTGTCATCCTAAGAGATAGAAAGTACACATGATAGTTGTGAGGTGGTTCTATGTACCCCACAAATATTCCCAACTCAGATGTAGGCTCTAGCTTTTTCCTTGTGTCCATGGAAACATGGTAGTAAACTAACAATCCAAATATCCTGAAGTGTGGCACATCTCGTTTCTTCCCTAAAAAATCTTCCTCTAGTGTACTCATGCGAAGAATCCTATGAGGACTCATGTTTTGCAAATAAACAACTATGTTGCATGCTTTAGCCCACAAGTGTAGTGGTAGGCTTTGGTCATACAACATTGCCTGTGCAACTCCCACAATACTT
Organism: Pinus taeda; assembly: GCA_000404065.3. Lineage (NCBI taxonomy): Eukaryota > Viridiplantae > Streptophyta > Pinopsida > Pinales > Pinaceae > Pinus > Pinus taeda. Next base: position 31,233 of record APFE030260716.1, on the reverse strand, counting down.
TTGTTCTTCCTCTCATCCACCCCATTCTGTTGTGGGTTATGAGGTGTTTTCAACTCCCATCGAATGCCTTATTTTTCATAGAAGTTATCAAACTCATTCTACACATATTCTCCATCATTATCACTCGTGAGAGCCTTCACTTTACTTCTAGTCTTTTTCTCAACAAGTGCTTCAAACTAAACAAAATTGGAGAATGTCTAGTAATTCTTTTGCATGGAAAAAATACAACACTTTCGTGAGAAATCATCTTCAAATATTACATAGTAGTTGTGCTTGGTTGTGGAAGGTGTCAAGAAAGATCCACTCACATATGAGTGAATCCTTTCAAGGAATGCTTGCGCCTTATTGTCTCGATCACTGAAGGTGGATTTCATGTAATTCCTCAATGTACACCCTTTGCATGTATCTCACTTCTTTAGTGCACCTTTGGGAAGGCCTGTAGAAATTTGTTGCATGATCTTTAAGGTGCAATGGTGCAAATGGCCAAGTTTCCTATTCCAAAGTTCAGTGATATCTTGGATCTCCACCTTCTCTTATTTTGTACTCAATGTTGTACAATCTCCAACACGTAATTTGTAAAGGTTCTTTACTCGAACCCCAATCTTCTTCACTTGTCCTCTAGAAATGTGTTTTAGGAAATCCTTCCCTTTGTTGAATATCACATCATAGTCACATTCTTCCAATAGCGCTATGGAAACCATATTCTTCTTCAAACCCAGTACATACATCACATCCTTGAGTCTCAAAGGGGATCAAGACTCCCTCTAAAAATTACCAATACTGGTTGTGATATATCATCCATCATCTCCCATCTTGATGTGCATATGGAGATCCTTCTTCTACAAGTCACTAAAAAATTCTTTGTTGCCCATTGTATGGAATGAAGCCCCAATATCTAAATACCACACATTACTCATCAGTTTTCTTTCCATGCATGCAATAAGGTTGAAGTCCAATTTGAATTGGGAAGCCAAAGCTTCACTTATCGCTCCTCCTAAGGGCTTCTTGTCAGCCTTATTGTGTGGAAACTTCATTGCATAGTGTCCCAACTCATGATAGGGAAAGAACTTGATCTTTTACAAGTCTTTCTTATTTCTGCCCTGACTAGAAGCCCCTTTGGATTGGGATTTCTTCCCTTTCCCTTTTTTTTTTTTTTTCCAACCAGGGCACATTCATCCTAATCATCATGCTTGGATGAGGTATTGTCTCTAGCATTCCACCTTATTTCTTCTTACACCAAGTCGTACCACAATCACTCCTAATTTGGTAGATTCTCCCTCCCATTTACTAAATTCTAGTAGTTGTGCTAGCTCTTGGGAAGGCCTAGAAGTGGTAGGCTTACCAAATCATCTTCTACAACCAGAATACCAACAATCCCAAGTTCATCCCAACATTGGGTGAACTTGGTCAGGTACTCTGGTATTGTGTCTCCCTTTTCCATTTGGATCTTCTAAATCTTGTCCTTTAGTGCTAGATTCATGTGATAATTATTTTTCTGAAGAAAATTTGTCAAGGTTTTCCACATTTCATATGGAGTCTCTTTTCCATGGAGATTCGATACAATATGATCATGAATTCCCTCTAATATGATCCTCCTCAACTTTGCTATACACTTCTCACTTTCTCATATTATCTTGAGCATCAAATGTTGGAGGCTTCGAAATATTATTGTCCATTAATTCCTTCATCCGATTATCTTCCAATAATGCCTCCATTTTATCCTTCTAAGAAATATAATTAGAGCTACCCTCAAGGGCATACTCAAGTCTGAGTCCAGAAAAAAAAAAAAAAAATAAAAAAAATAAATAATAAATAATATAAAAAAATTAAAAATAAAAAAAAATAAAATAAAAAAAAATAAAATAAAAAAATAAATAAAAATAAAATAAAAGAAAAAAAAAATAAAAAATAAAAATAAAAATGAAAAATGAAAAATGAAAAAAAAAAATAAATAAAATAAAAAATAAAAATAAAAATCTGCTAAAACTAAAAAAATGATCCTGCAAAGGCGACTTCAAATTTTTCTCTCCTATTTTGATTCCAACTCTAATACCATGTAGAAATTCCTTGTAGATTCAAACTTCTTATGTAATTTTCTAAAACAAAAGTCTTGAATCTACTATACTCAACATCGGAAATCAATTAATTGATCATGAAATCACAACATAAACATGAGACAAGATTCAAAAAACATACGTAGAATTTTATATAGGGGAAATAAGCTACTCAAAACCCCTTCCTATATGTATTGCATTAATAAAAAAATAGGGAAGAAATACAATGCTTGCTCAAGCCTGAGTAACCTCTGCACTAGTATAATCGATCTCACTACTTCACAAACTAATCTTGGCCAATAGTTAGCCAATTTTCTACCTGGCCAAGCTCCTATTTCCCTAATTTTTTCAATAAGGAATTAGCCTCCTATTAATTAGGGAAATTGCTCATTGGGAATTTCACAAATGCTTTAGGCCTTTCTTTGACTTCATCCACCATCTATACAACTTGGAAAATTATACAACTGATAGTACATTTCCCTTGAACTCCAGTCTCAATTGGGTAACTCAATTTATCTACATGCATCAATTATTCTGGGTTGATTGATGAGTTAACTGAAAGAACAACTAAAGTTACACCTCATTACTAGACCCTCCACTAGTTCTTAATCAGTTAGAACTAGTTAAACTCATAATAACTCAAACTAATTGAACTTGATTGCTAGGAATTAGAAATCAATCATAACTAAACATAAATCAAGTGTCTCCAACTCAAATTAACTTAGTTAACTGAGTGACAAGTCCATGTCACCTCAGTTAACTACCTCCAAGTATTTTTATGAAATTGAAATTCAAATATCTCCTAATCAATTTGATAAAAATTAAATCAGGAATTTCTTGTTGCATTTTCAACAATCTAGACTTTTGTAAGACCATTGCAGGAAGAAACATATTCTATACAACTAAAATAAATTTAAATTACCCAAGGATTGAACTTAGTCTTTCATTTTGTTCAACTAAGTAGGAATTTCACATTTAGAAGGTGACCTTGTAATGTATTTACACAACAGGATTTTTTTAATTCCAAAAAATAGGAAACTAGAAACTATATAAGAATGTATCAAATTAAAAGGAAAATCATTTCCCACTGGGATCACTAAATATTACTCAAGAATGAGGGTTGGGTGTCCACTTTCACTATACTAGTCAAATTCAGTTAAAAACTGAGAAATACCAATTTTGAAAAGGCTCTTGCAGACACTTAGAATGATTTTCAAAATTTTCAATGAGGTTTTTGTCAAATACATATATACCCCCATGTATATGCTCTTCTGTTTTAAAAAATGCCTCTATAAAGCTCATGGATGTAATTTTTCTAAGCTCTTTTTTATAGTTATTAGAAAAATCTATAAAGTTATGAACTTCATGCAAATGCTATAAGACAAATATGGACTTGTTCAAGACCATGGGAGGAGGAAACATACTCTCTACAATTGGAGGCACTTCAAAAAAACCCAAGAATAGAACTGAGGCTTGCATTTTGGTTAGCTAAGCAGGAATCTCTCATTTAGGAGGTAACCTTGTAAGGTATTTAAACAGCGGGATTTTCTAAATCCAATATTAGAGAATTAAAAGTAAACAAATGTGTTAAATTCAAAGAAAAATCATTTCCTATTGAAATCACTCAAAACTACTCAAGAATGAGGGTTGGGTGTTCATTTTACTAAACTAGTCAAATTCAGTTAAACAATGAGGAATACGAACTTTGAAAACAATGTTGTAGAAAAATTAGAAAGGGATTCAAAATTCTAGAGTCTTTTGTCAAATATATGTTTGTGTGTGTGTGTGTGTGCTCTTATTTTAAAAAATGCCTCTATAAAGCTCGTAGCTAACATTTTTCTAAGTCAATTTTTATAGTTATAAGAAAAAACTTTAAATTTATGGACTTCATGAAAATGATATAAGATAAGCTTGGACATTTTTAAGACCATGGGAGGAAGAAACATGTTCTCTACAATGGAAAGCACTTAAAAGTACCCAAGGATAGAACTCAGGTTTGTGTTTTGGTCAACTAAGTAGGCATTTCACATTTTAAAGGTAACCTTTAGTGTATTTACACAGTAGGATTTTTTAAATCCAAAATTAGGAAACTAGATGTAAATGAATGTTTCAAATTAAAACGAAAAACATTTCCCGCTGGGATCACTAAAAAATACTCAAGAATGAGGGTTGGGTGTGCATTTTACTAAACTAGTCAAATTTAGTTAAAAACTAAGGAATACCAATTTTGAGAACACTCTGGCAGACAACTTAGAATGATTTTCAAAATTGTGGAGGTTTTTTTCAAATATATATGTATGTATATATGTGTGTGTGTGTGTGTGTGTGTGTGTGTGTGTGAAACAAAAACCTCCTTCAAATTCTATGCAAACCACCAGGTATATGGTTTTATGTTTTAAAAAATTCATTTATAAAGCTCATGGCAGATATTATTCTAAGCCCATTTTTATAGTTTTATTCTATGTTTTTTCATAATAAACATATTATTTTAGTCATTCTTTTCAATCATGACAATGTTTCTTATACTTTATTCATAAGTTTATTCATAAGTATGAATACATCATGATGCAGTGCGACTGCTACAAATCCTCATGTAATTGTTAAGAAACATATATGGACTTCATGCAAACGTTATAAGACAAATTTGGCCTTGTATAATACCATGGGAAGAAAAAAACATATTTTCTACAACTGAAAGTGGTTAAAAATACCCAAGGATAGAACCGAGGCTTGCATTTTGGTTAACTAAGTAGGTATTTCACATTTAGAAGGTAACTTTGTAGTGTATTTACACAACAGGATTTTTTAAATCCAAAATTAGAAAACTAAAAGTAAATAAATGTGTCAAATTAAAATAAAAATAATTTGCTATAGAAAACACTCAAAAATATCAAGAATGAGGGTTGTGTGTGCATTTTATTGAACTAGTAAAATTTAGTTAAAAACTGAGAAACACCAATTTTGAGAACATTGTTGCACACAACTTAGAATGAGTTTCAAAATTTTGAAGGAGGTTTTTGTCATATATATATATATATATAAAAGACAAAAACTACCTTCATAATTGTGAAACTCATTCTATGTTGTCTAATTAGAAAACTAAAAGTAAATAAATGTGTCAAATTAAAATAAAAATAATTTGCTATAGAAAACACTCAAAAATATCAAGAATGAGGGTTGTGTGTGCATTTTATTGAACTAGTAAAATTTAGTTAAAAACTGAGAAACACCAATTTTGAGAACATTGTTGCACACAACTTAGAATGAGTTTCAAAATTTTGAAGGAGGTTTTTGTCATATATATATATATATATATATATATATATATATATATATATAATATATATATATTATATACCTCCAAGTATTATGCTCTTATGTTTCAAAAAATACCTCTTTAAAACACATGGGGGACATTTTTCTGAGCCCATTTAATAGTTTTACTCGTTGTTTTCTCATAACAAACATACGATTTTAACCATTCTTCTCAATTATGATAATTTTTCTTATATTTTATGCATTGTTGGGTGTGGAGCCTGATTATCTTGTTTATTCATAGGTATCGCCGCGTTGGAACCTAGTTCATAATGGGACAGCAACACCGCCCGACGTTTAATATTCGTCAGGGGGTTTCAAGGGTGGGGAAAAATGAGTTTATGAGCTCCCCCATGGCGGGGATTTAGGGGAAGTGCCCCTGAAGCTAAAAATAGATGTAAAATTTCATTGTAAAATATTGTAATTTCATAGTCAATCTAGGTTGTTCATTAGGCAGATGATCTCACAGTAGAAGTTATGTTTAATTTAGGGTATTTTCCTCCCTAGAAGGAAACCCCTTACTATATATGATGGAATTGTGTTGTGGCTGAATAGATGTGTATTCTGAGAGAGAAAGAGAGAGGAGATTGTTTTAAAGTGAAGAGAGAATTATAGTGGATCTTTTGTAGGTTGTATCTCTTCATTTTGCTAGATAATATAAAAGGAAGGATAGGTTGTTTCTCCATGGAGGTAGCCCAAATTGGGTGACCAACTATATTTGTGTCTCTCTTGTTTTATGTGTTTTATGTGTTTTCTATGTTTATATTTCTGCAATATTTTATGTGTTCCATTGCTCTATAATATATAATTTTCTAACAACTTGTATCAAAGCCGAAGGTCTATTTAGCTGATAAACACACAAGAGAGAAGGATTCCTGGTTTAAGTGGGAGAAATGGTGGAAGATGGTAAGTTTAGGGTTGAAAATTTTAATAGCCAAAACTACCAGCTGTAGAAGATGCATATGAAATATTATTTTCATTAGAAAGATATGTACCTACCATTGAGCGGAAAGACAAAGAAGTCGATGAGTATGATAGACACAGAATGGGATATTCTTGAGAGAAAGGCACTTGGAATAATACGCCTGTGCCTAGTTGAGTCAGTAGCCTTTAATATTTCAAAGGAAACATCAATAGAGAGTTTAATTTCGGCATTGGCCAAACTATAGAAAAAACCCTTAATAAGGTATTTCTTATGAAACATTTATTTAATATGAAGATTTTAGAAGGTGGTTCTTTTGTTGATCGTTTAAATGAATTTAACATAGTTACTAGATAGTTAAGTTTTGTAGGAGTAACTTTTGATGATGAAGTTAAGGCTTTGTTATTTTTGTGCCCAATGCCATAAAGTTGGAATGGTTTAGTTATTTCCATTAGTAACTCTCTCTTTGGATATAGTACTTTAAAGTTTGATGATGTTGTCTGTAAAATCCTTAGCAAGGAAATGCGACGAAAAAGCTCCGGTGAGACATCAGGTTATGCTTTGACTGCAAAAACTAGGGGAAGAAATAAGGAAAGACAAAAGAGCCCAGGATATCACAGTAAGTCAAGGAAAGGAAGATCCAAGTCTAGATCAAGCATAGTGGGCTAGAAATGTGGGAACAAAGGACACCTGAAGAAATGTTACAAGTCTCGGAAGGGAAAAGAAGGAGACATATAGCAAGAAAATAATCATGAAGCGAATGTGATAGGTCATGTGTTGCAAGATGATTCGTTTCTTTCTTTATAAAATATAATCAATGCCTGGGTGGTAGATTCAGGGGCCTCATTCCATGCCACACCTGATAGGAAACATTTTCATGATTATGTTCAAGGAGATTTTGGATAGGTTTTTTTGGGTGATGATAAACCCTGTAAAATCATTGGAATTGGTAAAGTTTTCATAAAACATCATAATGGAAACCAATGGCTATTGAATCAGGTAAGGCATGTTCCAGATCTAAAAAAGAAATCTAATTTCAATAGAGTAATTAGGAGGTGAAGGTTGTGTAACTAATTTTAGAGATAAAACCTGGAAGGTCACTAAAGGAGCCCAAGTAATAGCAAAAGGAGAAAAGCTTGGTACATTGTATTTATGCAATGGTATTTCTAATTATCTTAAATATTTAACCTGTATAGGAGCAGATACAACATTGTGGCATGATAGGCTAAGGCACATGAGTGAGAAGGCAATGTCGATTCTTCACTCAAGAAATTTGTTGCGAGGTTTGAAGCATGTTGATTTGGAATTCTGTGAGAATTGTGTTTATGGGAAACAAAAGAGAGTCAGATTCCTCAGAGTTTGGAAAGAAAAGAAGAGTGAAAAGTTAGAGCTTGTGTATATAGATGTATGGGGACCCGCTCAGGTATCATATCTTGGTGGCTCTCACTATTATGTTACTTTCATTGGTGATGGAACCAAAAAAACCTAGATTTATTGTATTCAAAATAAATCTGATGTATTCGATACTTTCAAGAAATGCAAATATTTGGTTGAGAGTAAGAGAAGAAAAATTTTGAAGTGTATCAGATCATAAAATGGAGGAGAATATTGTAGCAAAGAGTTTTATAAGTACTATTTAGAGCATGGAATTCATAGAGAGAAGATAGTTCTAGGAATACCGCAAGAAAATGGTGTGTCAGAAATGATGAACAAGACAATCATGGAGACTGCAAGGAGCATGAAATTGCATGCAAGATTTCCTTTAAAATTTTGGGCATATGCTGTAGATATTGATGTTTATCTAATAAATAGAGGACCTTCAATTCCCTTAGATGGTGGTATTCTAGAGGAGGCATCGACAAGAAAAAAGGTAAACTACTCATTGTTAAAGACTTTTAGTTGTGAAGCTCTTGTCCACATTAATAAAGAAAAAAGAACAAATCTTGAGGAAAAATCAAAGAAATGTACCTTTATTCGATATGGTGTGAATGATTTTGGTTATCTCTTTTATGATTATGAAAAACACATAATCATTAGGAGTAGAGATGTCATATTAAATGAAAAGGTTTTGTATAAGGATCAGATGGAGGAAAAGAAACAGGAAAAAGAAAACAAAGAATAGACAGTGCCTGTTGAGATCACAGAAAAAGTAAAGGTGTCTGAAAATTAGAATGATCAACAGTTAGAACAACAACAACAACCACAACAAGAACATGCACCTCAAACACCTGAAAATGGTGTTAGAAGATCTAATAGGATAGGTAGACTCCCTGAGTGATACTATCCTTCATTATATTATGTATTGTTGACTGATTCTGGTGAACCATAATGTTATGAAGAAGTAGTGTGGGTAGAAACCAGAAAGAAGTGGGAGCTAGCCATGAAAGAAGAGATGGACTCCTTGGTACATAACCAGACTTGGGACTTATTCAAGTTTCCTGCAGGTAAAAAAGAATTGCAGAATAAATGGGTTTACAGGTTGAACAAAGAAGATGGAGGTAGAAAATGGTATGAAGCTAGACTTGTGGTGAAGGGGTTTGCATAGAAAAAAGGTATAGACTTTGATGAGATATTTTCTCCTGTTGTTAAAATTACTGCAATTAGAACTTTTAAGTCTAGTGGCAGTAGAAGATTTGCATCTTGAGCAGTTATATGTAAAGACAACCTTTCTCCATGGGGATTTGGAGGAAGAGATATATATGTAGCAACCATAAGGATATGATGTCAAATGGGAGGAGAAACTAGTGTGCACACTGAAGAAGAGCTTGTATGGCTTAAAACAGGCTCCAAGGTAGTGGTATCTAAAATTTGACATGTTTATGTCTGAACAAGGTTATATTAGATGTCACTATGATCATTGCGTTTATCTCAAAAGGAAAAATGATGAAAGCTATATTATATTGCTATTGTATGTAGATGACATGCTTTTTGCAGGTTCTAATATGTAGGAAATAAATGTGCTCAAAGGAAAATTGGCAAATTCATTTGAAATGAAGGATTTGGGTGCTGCAAAACAAATCCTTGGTATGAGAATAACTAGATACAGGAAAATCGTAAATTAACATTGTCTCAAAGTGAGTACATACAAGAGGCATTGAAAAGATTTAATATGTAGAATGCAAAACCAGTCACTAGCCATTTCAAACTAAGGAGATGTGTCCCAAGACTCGGGAAGAGATGTCTTATAAGTCTAAAGTTCTATATGCATTAACAGTTGGAAGCTTAATTTATGTCATGGTATGCATAAGGCCTGATATTGCACATGCAGTGGGAGTTGTAATAAGGTACATGAAAAATCTAGGAAAAGAACATTGGATGGAAGTGAAGTGGATTCTCAAGTATTTGAGAGGTACCACATATCAAGCATTATACTTTCATGGTTCAAACATTTCTTTATATGGATATGTTGATGCATATATGGCAGGTGATAAAGGTAACGGGAGGAGCACCACCAAGGAAAATTTTAAGGATGGAAATTGATCTTAAAGTTTAGAAACATCAGTGAATCTTGCTAGTCTCTAATATGAAAACTATAAAATATTTGGTGATATCTTTGTAAAAACATTCAATTTTATTATGTTTTTAAATGTAGTCTTTACATAGTTTTGGTGATATTTAGGGTAAAATAATTTAATATTATAAAACTTGGGAGAATTATTTTTAGAAAAAATGGAAACAGGCGAATCGTTTTTTTTGGAAAAAGCATGCAAAATTAGCCCACCTAAAAATATTAACCCCTAAAATTTTCCATGAGCACCACATGGTATGTGTTTACTATAGGTGGAACAACTATTAGTTGGGTTTCAAAATTGCAAAGTGTCATTGGACTCTCAACGACAGAAGTAGAGTATGTTTCTACTACAGAGGCAAGTAAAGAAATGATTTGGTTACAAAGGTTTCTGGATGAATTGGGTAAGAAGCAACATTTGGGCAGGTTATACAATGACAACCATAGTTCCATTCATCTTGAAAAAACTCAACATTTAATTCTAAGACTAAGCATATACTACTCAAGTACCATTTCATGCAGTCAGTGTTGGAAGATGGACAGTTGAAGCTCGAAAAGATACACACTAGCCAGAATCTTGTAGATATGTTAACAAAAGTTGTAACTAGGGAGAAATTGAGATTTTTCTCAGTTTAAATTGGTCTTCATGTATGATGATGAAGACAAGAAACATCCATGTCCAAAGTGGAGTCATTGTCCAACAAATGAAGCAACGGTGGAGTTTCTATCATCAGTGTCTAAGTGGGAGATTGTCAGGTGTAGAGCCTGGTTATCTTCTTTATTCAAAGGTATCGTCGTGTTGGACCCTAGTATGTAATAGGGAAGTAATGCCTCCCATCATTTAATCACCATCACGGGGGTCTATGGGGCGGAGGGGCGTCGACGTTTTTATGAGCCCCCCCAGGCAGGGGTTCGGGGGCATCACCCGTGAAGCTAAAAACAGATGTAAAATTTCCTTGTAAACTATTGTAATTTCATAGTCAATCTGGGCCATTCCTTAGGAAGATTATCTAACAGTATAAGTTATGTTTAATTTAGGGTTTTTTTTCCCTAGAAATAAACCCCTCGCTATATATGAGGGAATTATATTATGGCTGAATAGATGTGTATTCTAAGTGATAAAGAGAGAGGAGATCATGTGAGAGAAAAGAGAGAATTACAACAAATCTATTGTAGGTTGTATCTCTTCATTTTGCTAGATAATATAAAATGAAGGACTGGATGTTTCTTCGTGGACATAGCCCAATTTGGGTGAACCACATATATCTATGTCTCTCTTGTTTTATTCATTTTCTATGTTTATATATCTGCAATATTTTATGAGTTCCATTCCTCTGTGATATATAATTTGCTAACATAAATGAGTAGATGACTAACACATATAGTATGATCAGTTTAAACAAAATGAACAGTTAGGAATCAAAGGCAAAGGGATGTTTATGAATAATGAGGACATTCCCAGCCAAAAGTCACTACAAAAATCTGGCGAAGAATTCCCAATGAAAATTTGTTAAACCCAACGAATATAATATGAATATGAGAAAAAATTACCGGTCTTTTAAAATCCAAGTTAATATCACTTTTCAATTTTTTTAGCCCAATTATGGTTTAGATTTCCTTTTGAACCAATAACTACAATCTATCTGGGTGTAGCTTTAGCAGTTTGTTGAGATGATTTGGCCTGTGAGCTTAAAAAAAGGGAAGGAATGTTTTCATTTTTTTTATTATGTTACCAGCTTAAATCCATTTGTTAATGAAAATTTTGAAGTCACATGCCATATAATAAATAATGAAAGAATGCATTATTAATCAAATTTCTTGATTTCATGATGAGGTACTAGTTAATAAATGTGCCACCCTACTCATAGCTAACTATATCAATCAAATATACCTTTTGATGTCATTTTTTCTCTTGGAAGACAGTGCCCAACACTGGACATTTATTGCAATTTCGAATTTCCGCTGGCTTAACTCAACATGGCTTAAGAATTTAATTTCGATAACTCGTGTTCAACCTATTTGTTTGGGAAAACACAGTAATTTTTCTACAAGATTTTCCTAAAAATTCTTTTTGTTTGTATTTTTCTGGCCAAACCATGTTCAGTGAGTTGAATGATGCACATTCTTAACAATAAAAATAATACTTTTAAATCCCTTTTAGAAATCCTATCCAATCAAATAAAGAATCTTTTGACAAGGAAAAGCATCTTTAACAAAAAAATCATGTGTTTCCTATCTATGACTAAGAAATAGCATACATGCTAGTCTTGGCTAGAATGTTATGACCTCTTAGTTAGTTTCCATTTTGGAGATTCATTAACAAACATGGAAGAATACAACGAATTAAGGATCCAAACACTTCTACGAGTGTAGTTTCTATTTTTGAAAAGAATAGAAAGATATGATAAATAGACTTCTCTACGGATCTGAGGAATTATTTGAGTAATCTTTTTCTTTTGTTTATTCCTTCAACTCTCTCAGTTCATATGCATTGAATAAATAATCACTCAAGGGTTTTATCATACATGTGTCCTTTCTTAATTGGATCAAGTAGATGCATATATATATATATATATATATATATATAATATATATATATAATATATTGAGGGTCATCCCAAACATATCAAAGTGAAGATAATTAGAGGCATTGAAAATTTACAATTTTCTTGCATCAGTGGATTTCAGAACTTGCTTCTATCCCACCTAGTAATTCAAATCCTACCGATAGAACCCTCTAGGAGAAATTGACTACAATAGATGCTATTTCAGAAAGGGGAAGAGTTTCAACTACAACTTCTAGAGAAAATACCCTCTAGGAGATGATGCATGAGAGAGGCAATAAAGAAGAGGTCTAAAAGTCTTTTTCTGCCTCATACGTTTTCTTCTTGATGAGAAAAAAATCAAAATCATTATACTCTTATTGGACTTGAAAAGCATATCAGGTAACTTTAATAACTTTGTAATGGGATGAATGTCATAATGTAGCCTAATAGTCGATGGTCTACATCATGTTCTTGATAGAGTAGCATTTGGCTTTTGAATTTAAATTTGATGATAAGTAGATTGTGGCAAGACTATAATTATCCTCAGAAAAGTAAATAGTATAACTCACAATTTGTTTGTCGGTTGTCACTTTCAGTTATGGGAAGCAAGTTTGAAACAAATAACGAACAATATCCCCACATGGGATTACTTACAAGCAAAGGAAGATGTAGGCATAACATTTATCCTCCATGTAAATTAGGTTGGCAAATAACCTCTCATCCTTTCACCATGCATGTTTACACACTTCAAGTTTGAAAATACATTTTCAACTAGGCTGGTCATGATTCAACGCGGTGTTGTGACAAAGTCAAATATGGAATCTAGAATTAGTTTAGTAATAGGGCTCACAAACGTTGTCATGTTGTCCATTCCTTATAGTGTGGGGCATTTGGCTTATGCAAAACTCCATTATCTTGAATATCAACTACTACAAACTTTCTAGGTTTCCATGAATACATTTTTCCTTTCTTACCTCTATAAACCTAATGGATTTGTTTCTAAGACTAGGATGGTTGGAGAATTGATGGTGGACAATACCTTTCTATGGGGACTCTTTTTATAAGGCTTATCAAGATTTTGATTATTTGTGTGGAAATAATATATTCATTTTTCTTAGCAACTCTCATTACTTTCATCTTTGAGCTAATATGGGCCTCAGTTACAATAACAAGGCTAAATTACTATCTCTCTTTACTCTTCTTAAACTAGCCTCATTCAAAAACATCTCTAAACTTCATGTATTTGGAGATTCACCACTGGTCATCAAATGGATCCAATATAAGCATATAAATTATAATATCATATTACAACCTCTCACTTTAGAACTCAATGATATACCCCCTTTATTTTCTCATATCCTCTACTTTCATGTTTATTGGGAACTCAATGTAATGTCAAGCAGACTTTATAAAGATGGGAATAGATTTTCCTAAGGTCCAATTTTAGTGAAATAACTTTGAGATGGGGTTATTACAGAAACTTCACTCAATATCTAACTTGTTTGACTATGAACTTCATATGATATTCATTCCTCACACTTGCTTATTATTCTTGTGATATTCCTTACTTCATTAGGGATTGCTCATGCCTTAGAACACCCTTTGGAAATTGCTTCAAAACACCCTTGGGATTTCACTATTCTATTTTCAAGATTTCATTGCATTCCAACTTTATAGTGCTTATTTTAGATGGAAAAGGAGCCTTAGTGGGTACCTTTAATTTCATAACACATTTACTATTAGCTTTTGCAATAGTTAGATTCTTTCCAGATAAGGAGGGTAGATGATATCAGTCACACCTTGATTTTTAAAGAGTTCAAATTGTAAAAAAAAATATTTCAATTTTTACCAGTGTACAAAACTCTAAGATTTTCTTCCACTACTATCCTTGGAGGACAATTTTTCTATATATTTTGCATCTCCATATGTTTTTTCACCATATTATTGTGATAATTATTTAATGAAAGATAATGCAACTTCCTCTACAAATACAATTATCCTTTAATGTAATGAAACAATTAGGAGGGCATAACCCACCTATCATAATATCAAAGAGCTCGGCCATAGGATTGATAAAATTCAACATTTCTCCTTCAAGCATTTGTTTATGAGTTAAGTGGAAAATTTGTTGGTCCATGACAGGAAAGTGTGTCATAAGATTATGCCTATCCTCCTCCATCAAATAAGAATTCCATGTTTCTAAAGAACAAATATATTTTAGGTCTGTTTGGAAGGACTTATTGTTGTCTCTCTCCTTTTCATGAAAAGATAGAAACACAAATATTGATTTTTTAGCACAGATTTTGGTTTTCAATTTTGCTTTTAATTGGTGAGAATGCTAGACTTTTGACGTAGGTTCCAACAACACAGTACATCGCCACTTCGGAAAATTTGTCGAAATAAAAACTTGGAATTGGTACAGTGAATTGAACTTTGATCGATCATCTGACGATACTACATAGGTCTTGTGACATTTTTCTTGGCATTCTCATGATGGTTACAATGAAAAATGTGTAGTTGTTTGCAAAGATGGCCTTTGGCTTAGTGTCGCTATACCAATGCAACATTTGTTGAATTTATGATGGCAATGTGGAGGGATTTTAGGGAAGACCTCTAGCTTGGATGACCAAGGTTCTAATGAAAACTTGGGATGTCTAAATTTCGACCATATGGCATGCAAAGTTTATTGGAATCCCTTTTGTTTCGTGAGAACAATGATAGAGGGTTGAAAGAACAATCCACTCATAAATTTAAATATTAGAGATAGATCCAGGTCCAGAGTTAGCCGTTGGGAAATTAGTCGTTAAGAATTAGTTATAAGAAGAATAATTTTTTGTTATTTACGTATTAAATTAAATAAAACTAGAATTAATACTTAGTTGTTATGAGATAGTTGATATGAGTTAACCATTAGATATTAGATGTTAGAACAATATTAATTTATTCATTAATTAATGTAATATATATATATATTATATATATATAAATATATATATATATATATATATTATATATTATATATATTCTTAAATTAAATTAGTTATAAGCAGAAAAAAATTATTATTAGGTATTAAAGACAATATAGTATTTAATTATAAAATTAATACTTACGTGTTAAGAAGTAGTTGTTTATAGAGTTAGTCCTTAGACATTAAATGATAGAAAATAGTAATTTATTAATGTATTAATTCTTTATTAACTCTATTTATATTACTATCTGTATTATTATTATTAAGTTAAATTAGATTGAATCAAATCATAATTAAAATTTTATTATATATCTATATGTTATAAAAATAAATCAGATTAAAAAATAAAAATAAAAATAAAAAGGGGCAACCAAGAAGAGAGGGCAGCAACCCAGCTCTTGCTCAATTTCCAACCATCGTCCATATTGAGATTGATGGCGTGTTTCTCAATCTCAATGGCTTCTCTTCACTTCTTGTTATGGAAGTGATCAACTATTGCAATAACCTGGGAATCCTCGATGCAAACATGGTGTTAACATTTCTCTGCATGTTCAACTAAAGCTCAGAAGTGGGAATGTGTGTGTTTAATATCTATTGTGTGCCCTTGGATTCTTTGGCTAATAGAGTGACTAGTTTATGCAATGTAGGGAACCCCACATGAACGGGGGATAGAGTAGAGAGTTCCATCACAGTAAGCTAAGAGAATCCATTAAGATTGAGAAAAATGTCATCAATCTCAATAGGGATGCTGGTTGGAAATTGAGCAAGAACTAGGTTCCTGCCCTCTCTTCATGATTGCCCCCTTTTATTCTTATTTTTATTTTTAATCTAATTTTATTAACAATATACATATATAGTAACATTTTAATTGTAATTTGATTCAATCTAATTTAACTTAATAATAATAATAATAATTAATTAATTAATACATTAATAAATTACTAATTTTATATCGTCTAATGTCTAATGAATAACTCATAACAACTACTCCTAAAAGCTACTTAACATCTAAGTATTCATTTATAATTAAATACAATTTTATTTAATACCTAAATAATAAAATTTTGTTTCGCTTATAACTAATTTAATTTAATATCTCTCTCTATATATATAGGTAATTAATAACTTACTATTGTTCTCAAACCTCATATCTAACGACTAACTCATATTAACTAACTCTTAATAGCTAAGTATTTAATTCAATTTTATTTAATTTAATATCTAAATAATAAAAAATTATTCTTCTTATAACTAATTCTTAACTCCTAATTTCTGAATGGCTAACTCTAGACCTGGATGAAACTCTGCTATTTAAACTTATGGGTAGATCAATTCTTTCTCACCTTTGTCTTGAGGATGAACCACATTAGATGGTTTGAAGCATCGACCAAATCTTAATAATTTGATTAATCTGAAAGACAACTTCATATTCAATATGGATCACAAAAGTCTAATAATTTGATTAATCTGAAAGACAACTTCATATTCAATATGGATCACAAAAGTCTAAGATCTAGCATTACAATTCATGATTTCGATGAAAACCATCATTTAATTCACTTCAAGGGCTAAGGCCACACATACAAGTGTAACGTCAACTCATTTTGTGTCTTAAAAAAATAAAGTGTGATAAAAATATCTAAATTTAAATTAGACTTATTCCTAAAAATGTTGAACTACAATTTAGATCAAGATGAGTCATTTGGTAAATCCTATAGAAACCGAAACTTACGATCCCTAGACACTGAGAACATGCCCCTCTCTGAAAACCCTAGAAACGAAAGATATCTAGAAGTGCTACTCCCCAAAATTATATACTCATCTCTTTACAATTTTCCTCTAAGTAATTTGCCTCAACCACAATACTATGATTAACCAGATTTATGTAACCAGATGTATGTAAAAATAAGAAATTTACTTATATCTATTGAAAAAAGAAAATGTAATCAAAACTAAATATATAAATGTGTTTATAATTTACATCTAAACTTCACAATCGATAAATGTTATAACCCTTACAAACCTATCTTTTAATAAAAATATATAACCAAATTTAATAGCACTTCCTTATTTCATAATAGATTTTTAACCTTATTTCATAATCTTTCATGGGTTGAAAACGCATGCCATCACTATATAGGTAAAGGATTTGCTTTCTATAAAAAGTGATGTTATAAAGTTCCCATTATTCAATGAGTGTCTCAACAAATTATCTGACATATGATCCTTTTTTTTCTGCCCTTGATATGCTATTGAACCATCTCAAATTTCCCATGATAAAGATATACGCATTTCTATCATTACGTGGTTGGGTGTCTTATTGAATTTCAATTAGATTCTATTTCATTCTTTGTTCCCATTCAGGGCTTTATCGTTTCTTTAAGTTGATTATATAAAAGAAAGTAAAAAAATATAAAAAAATGGTGAGTGAAACTGAAACATAATGAAAAAAAATTGAGAAGATGAAAAATTAGAGATTTAGACAATGAATAATAGGTTTTAAGGATTGGCTCGCATGGTTTAGAATAGAAGGGTGCTCTGTTAACCAATTTCGTGTAGTAAATGTCATTTGTTCAAAACTATGTGTGTGAAAATTGCAATATTCCCCAAAAGACTTTTATTTACTGTACTAAGAGTTTTTTTTTTAACTATGTAAATGAACTTAGGCTTTCAAATTAAATGGTAATGTTATGATAACAAATGTTATTCTTGGAAATTATGCCAAATGTGTTCCACATATCGGGTTGGTTATGGAAGGCGGATAATTTCCCATAACCTCTCTTTTGAAAAAAAGAAGACACCAAGAGGGTAAGGGTACTTGCGGTGGAAAAGAGGATAGACAACCAAAAATGAGGGAAATATTGTGCTCGTGGGTCACACTGAATTCCTTGCAGCTGGTTTGAACTAAGTGTGGTTGGGACCAGATAAATGCAAGCGCATTGCGAACCTGTATATGATTGTAGCACAGAGGGAGATGCAGACAAGTCTGATTTCATGGCTGGGACAATTAAGGCAATGATTTCTTAAGTTTCAAGAGGAGCTAAGTTAAGTGATTACATAACGAGGTGATTAGAGAACGAGGACAAGCGGGCAATAGATAAGTAACTACCTTTATTTGTTAAATAGATGTTTGTTGACATGAAACTGACAGAAGATTCCATGTGCTAGAGAACTTGATAAATAACTGTTTTTATTGTTAAATAGATGTTTGTTGTCATGAAATTAACAGAAGCTTCTATATGCTAGAATAGTTAACATATTAACATATAGAAGCCAACAATAAAGTATTTTTCATAAGTTATAAATCAAAGGTTAAAGAGCAAATGGTTGATCAACTAAAGGCTTCATTGAAGTTAAGGATTCACAACTAAACTATTACACAGAATTAGATAAATTTGAATTAGTTACTACACTGGATGAAACCCCAAAGTCACATTCTCCTTTTCATTAGAACAAATTTAGACAAGACCACACAATAACATTAATTGGGTATTAACAATGGAATTATAATCTCTGTGACATGATGGTTCGGAACAAGGTTAGTTTTGACTAGTTAGGTTTCTGACCTATCTCGAACAGTCCCCAAAAGCATAGAATGAAAATAACCACTATTGCAATAGAGTGTAAATTCAGAATTGTAAATAATAACGATAGTGAAAACCAGAATAAGAACCATGAAATAAATATTCTATATGCGAGCACATTCCTTTAGCCAGTTGAAACATGTATATAACAAGTTATGAAAGAAAACCCAGTAGTCTTTAATCATCTAAACACAAAAAAATATTTGTTCGATAACATAACTCTACATGAATAAACACAAGTAGCACAGTTTTATCTAGTGATTGGCCCGAAATACAGAAAATATCGGCACAAATCTTAGCTATTAATAAGTGAACAAAGGATTAATAATTCAAAAATATATAGATTTTTTTCTCAATAGCCTCTACGCACATCATTATGAGGGCACAACTTGATTGTCAAACACAAGGCAATTCATAATTGAAGACTCTTCCAATGACCTAGTAAGAACGAAACTTCAACCATTAACCCTCGAATAATAAGCTAGAAAAGGGAGAATGAACTCCATAAGTGCCATATGATGTGTACCTAAATCAAGCACTAGTTCCATTATTCTTGGAGGAAAACCCTTGGCAAAGATATAGTGAAGGGAGAAGGAATTTACTTGTCACCAAATAAATTTAGTTAAACCTAAACTTTCTCAGAGAACTTGATTAAAAAGAGAAAACGAAGTCGGATTTTGAGTATACCTGTATGGTTATTCCCATTATGTTGGAAACTGGCATATCCATCTGTGATAAACTAATGTTAGTGCTCAAGGGTGAGCAAAAGGAAAATAGAAAACCTAAACCCTCTTCTGCTAATGCTTACCCTTACCTGTATGATTGCAAGAAGAAGGCGGTGTGAAGTTCAATCTGAGGAAAAGTATGAAGTCGTGACTTATTAGAACCGGGTCAAGAGGAAACTACACTTATTCTATCAAGATACCACAACAGTGTTGAAGAAAATAGGCTTACCTCGGCCATCTGGTTGTAGAATTCGAAATGGTGCTACTGTGGACAGTGGTGTCTTGTGGGAAGGAAGTCATCTTATGAGGAAGAGAACATGAAGCATCGGGCTTAATAGAACACACACACCAGACCAGAAGTCGACTGTGCAAATGAGACGCTTCAGTGGGGTTAGGGTACGCAATTAGCTTGGCCCTAACTTGTCTCATCACAACCATCGAATGGGAATCATTCATATCAACTGTAGATTTGTTTAAAGGTTCGGTGTCACCAAATCGTCTCCGGTCCTGAAATTTTTGGTAAATCTTAAAATGAATTTGTACACTAGCTCATAAACAATTCAATGCATTTAAGTCTGGACTAAACCCTACAAGGCTTCTTTAATGGGACACACAATAAACTATTAAGGAATAAGGATAGCAGTGAATTTAATTAAAAGGTTAATCTAATGTGTATAAATATATGTGCTTACGTCTAAAATAAATGTGCATGTTGTATGTCATTATGACTAGGCGAACGTGCATTTTACTAGTGCTTACATATTCAACTTCATAAATGTTCGAGTTATGTTCGATTTTTTTTTTTTTTTTCCTAAGTTGCTTACAAGTGGTATCAGAGCCTAGCTGTAAAAATGTGGCCTTCAGGATAGTCAAAAAAGAAGAAGGAATTAACAGTGATTGTGTGTACATAGGGACTGATAGTGAGAAAGATAAAAAAGGGAAGACTAAGTAAGATGAGGTACAAGTTGGAGACATTGTGAGGCGAATAGGATTTCCTTCCGGGAATACAGAATCAACACCCTTTTTGGACTAATCCGAAACTATGGGTGCAACTTGGGGAAGAAACACGTCATACCAATGCTGAAATATTGGAAATAGTACAGGAATTAAAGAATGAAATGGCTCTGTTACACGCTGATAATGAGAGACTGATGCATGAGCAAGAGAAAATCATGAAGATTTTATCTGATTGGAAAAATCAGGAACAACCTAATCTCAATCCAGAACAAGAAGGTCTGCAGGATTTGGAAGGTGGCAATCCAGAATCCGAGGGCAATCAAGGGAATCAAGAAGAGGAGCCTGATGATGTGCCAGATCATAAAATGAATAAGAGCTAGAAGATTGAGTTACAAGGAGAATTTAGAAAAACAAAACCTCCATCATTTGACAGTGAGCATGAAGAGGTTGATGAAGCCTCGTTAATTAACATCAACAAGTATTTTCAATTGTATGAATATGATCACAACCCAAAAGATTATCTCACGATTTATCAATTGTGAGGAAAAGATACTCTATGGTGGGAGCATTCAAAGATAGTGCAAGGCATCAATGAGAAGAATGTAACATGGGAGAAGTTTTAGAAGGATTTTAAGGATAAGTACTTGACGAAAATATTCTATGATGAAAAACCAAAGGAGTTTCATGATCTTCGATTGGGGAAAATGACTATGGACAATTACATTACCAAATTTACGTCCCTATTACGATATGTTCCATACATACGAGAAGAAAAGGCAAAGGTTCAATGATTTATTAGTAGCCTACCTACATTTATGAAGGAACGATTAGAATTTGACAACCCCAAGACCATGGACGAAGTCATAAGAAAGCACGTATATGTTATCAACAAACAAGAAAGAAAGAAGATGGAGGGAAAATATGGCCTTAAAAGAAGGGGTCCAGATTTGAGATAGGAGTAAAGGTAAACAAACTTGCCAATTTTAAGAGAACCTACAAGAACGAGTTAAATAAGAATGTTGGAAAACCCCAGCAAAAGTTTAAACTGTCGAATGAGACAAAGAATCACGATCAACCAAATACACTAGAAGTGGAATCAGTTGTTAGACCTCCAGTACAATTTTGGGGATCTGGGGGACCTCACTATGTTAAAAATTGTCCATACCAAAAAGGAGGTGATCAAGTTGCACACATTCAAGATGTGTCAATTGTGGGGGAAGTGGCCAGGAGTCTGCCAAGCATCAATGCTACTTTGGAAGATTATCAAGCGAATTATCAGACCACAATGGTGGAGTTAGAAGGTAAGATCCTTAACCAAATCATATCTATTGTAATTGACCCTAGGGATAGCCTAAGTTACGTTAGCCCCTGGGTGGTAGAAAAATTTTGTTTGCAAGTAGTTACATTCAAAAATCCATGGTTGGTTCAACTAGCCACGGGGTTCAAAAGAAGAATGTTGTCCAAAGTCAATGAGTGTCCCATAGAATTGGCTAGAAAACCTATTAAGTTATATCTAAATATTTTACCTCTAGGATCCTATGATGCCTTCATAAGAATGGACTAGCAGGAAAAGCATTGGACCGTTGTCAACTACAAAGATAAAACTATTAATTATTTAAGAGATATTGGGGAAAGGTAAGAAATTCGAGTCAAAAACCCTTAAAATTGAGATCCATGACTTCCTCTCAGTTGGCGAAGTGCATACAGAAAGGATGCCAGATATTTGCAGTACAAGTAGGGTACTCTAACTCTAAGGAGAAGAACAATACATTGGAAAACTTGCCTGTGATGCAAAGTTTTCTTGATGTTTTTCCAAAAGACATTCCTGGCTTGCCCCCGAAGCGAGATACAGACTTCACCATTGAACTAATAACTGGGGCTACCCCAGTATCCCGGGTGCCTTATCGCTTGAGCATTCCTAAACTAACAGAACTCAATATGCAACTGCAGGAATTGCTAGATAAAAGATACATTCTCCCAACTAGATCACCCTTGGGAGCTCCTATATTGTTTGTATAGAAAAAGGATGGAACCTTTTGATTATGTATCGATTATAAATAGTTAAATAAATTGACAGTAAAAATAAATACCCTCTCCCCCGTATTGGTGAATTATTTGATCAAGTAAAGGGAGCTAAGATCTTCTCTAAAATTGATCTTCGGTTAGGTTACCATCAGATAAGAATAAAAGAAATGATATTTGCAAGACGACATTTAGAACTAGATATGGGCATTACGAATTTATCTTTTACCCTTTGGATTGACCAATGTTCCTGCAACTCTCACGTGTCTTATGAACAATATCTTTCACCAACATTTAAATAAATTTTTATTGATCTTTATTAATGATATACTAATATATTCCTGAAGCATGGAGGAACATAAAGAACATTTATGAATTGTGTTGCAGAACTTAAGGAAGCATCAGTTGTATGCGAAATACAGTAAATGCAATTTCTTTAAGAAACAAATGCAATATTTAGGACATATCATAACCAAGGATGGAATTGTCATAGATCCTGAAAAAATAAAAACTATAATGGAATGACCAATCTCGAAGAATGTGGCAGACATAGGATCATTCATGGGATTAGACGAGTAGTACTGAAGTTTTGTTAAAGGATTTTCAAAAGTATCCTACCCCATCACTTCACTGTAGAAAAAGGGAAAAACCTTTAAATGGTCAACAAAATTCCAAAGGAGTTTTGATAAAGCAATTACTGGCTACTGCTCCTATTCTAAGTATTGCAGATCTAAATAAATAATTTATCATGTGCACCAGTGCTTGCAAAGAAGTTGTGGGGGAAGTATTGATGCAAGAAGGAAAAGTGATAGCTAATGAATCATGAAAGCTAAAATATCATAAGCAGAAGTATTCTGCTTATGATTTAGAATTACTGCGATGATTCCTGCGTTGAAAATGTGGCAACATTATTTTTTAGGGAAGAGATTTTTGTTGATGACAGATCCTCATAGCTTAACCAATTATTTTAGACAGCCTACCTTAAACTCACAGCAGGCATGTTGGGTTGACTTCTTAAGTGAATTTGACTTTGAAATTAAGCATTTAAAGGGAAAATAAAACTAGGTAGCAGATGCGTTGAGCTGGAAATTAAATTGCATGTATGAACTTTCATTTATTAAGGTAAAGGTGGAGTTCAAAGAGCAGATCCGAGAAGCAACCTAAAGAAATCTAGAATCTGCTCTTTGAACTCCACCTTTACCTTAATAAATGAAAGTTCCTACATGCAATTTAATTTCCAGCTCAACGCATCTGCTACCTAGTAGAAAAACTTAGTAAATTTGCCCATTTTATTCATGTTCAATAAACTTTTAAGGCAGTCCAAATTGCTAAATATTCTTGAAAGAAATTTTTATATTACACGGAATACTAAAAGCAATAGTTTCTGACCAAGATCTAAAGTTTACATATGCCTTTTGCAATATTGCACACTCAGATACAATTTAGTATTGAAAATCAACCACAGACAGATGGGCCGATGGAACGAGTAAATCAAGTGATTGAACACATGCTACGAATGTATGTAATGTAGAAACCATCTAAATGGGAGGATTACATACAATTGGTGGAGTTCGCATATAACAATAGCGATCATGCATCTCTAAAAATGAGTCCTTTTGAGATGTTGTATGGACGAAGATGCAGAACACCGAAAAATTGGGGAGGTTTGAAGGATAAATTGATATTAGGACTAGAAATGTTAAAGGAAATGGAAGAAGTGGTAAAAAAAGTAAGAGTAAACTTAAAGGATGCCCATGACCGACAAAATATTTACACTGATAGAAACCATAGGCATCAAGAATTTTAGATTGGGGATCATGTATATGTTAGGCCCAAGAAAATTAAAATGCAATGGGGAAGTTGTGTTAAGCTAGCACCTTGTTTTTGCAGCCCCTTTTAGATTTTAGCATGTGTTGGGGAAATATCTTATCAGCTAGCATTTCCAAGTCATATTTGTGTGCATAATGTTTTCCACATTTCTGTATTACATAAATATGTATATGATCCTAAACATATAATAAATTGGAAGAATATATAGGTAGTTTAGAATGATATCGTACTATTTAAATAAGTTATTTTGGATAAGACAATGGACCAAATCTATTGTAATTATTGTTGGGTGTGTAGGTTGAACCGAAAGGCAAGTTCTTGATCGAACTACTCCATTTACTCAATCAAAGAGAAGTCACGCTATGAAAGTGATCTATCACCTAAGTTAAAGTGCGTTGGTGGTAATTTAGTCTAGAGGAAGTTACTTGGGAAGATGAAAAATTAATGAGAGAAGCTTACCCTAGCTTGTTTAAGTAGAAATAAACATCAGGATGATGTTTGGTTTAAGGGGGGAAAGATGTAATATTCCCCAGAAGACTTTTATTTACTGCAGTAAGATTTTTCTTTTTAACTATGTAAATGAACTTAAGCTTTCAAATTAAATGGTAAACTTATGATAACAAATGTTATTCTTGGAAATTATGCCAAATTTATTTCACATATCAAGTTGGTTAGTCTATTATGGTAAGTGGTTACTTTCCCATAACCTTTCTTTTGGAAAAAAGAGGACACCAAGAGAGTAAGGGTACCTGTGGTGGAAAAGAGCATAGACAACCAAAAATGAGCGGAAAATCGTGCTGATGGGTCAGACAGGATCCCTTGCAGCTGGATTTAACTAATTCTGGTTGGGACCAGATAGTTGCAAGCACACTGCGAACCTGTATGTGATTGTAGCACGGGGGGAGATGTAGATGAGTCTGATCTCATGGCTGGGAGGATTAAGCCAATGATTTCTAAAGTTCTAGCAGGAACTAAGTTAAGTGATTACAGAATGAGGAAAAGTAGACAAGAGATAAGTAACTACCTTTCTTTGTTAAATAGATGTCTATTGACATGAAATTAACAAAAGATTCCATGTGCTAGAGAAATTGATAAATAATTGTTTTTATTGCTAAATAGATGTCGTTGACATGAAATTAACAAAATCTATATTTGCTAGAATACTTAACATATTAACAGATACAAGCCAATAATAAATTAATTTTCATAAGTTATAAGTCAGAGATTAAAGAGAAAATGACTAATCATAGTATTTAACTAAAGGTTTCATTGGAGTTAAGGATTTACAACTAAAATTTTACACAGAATTAGATAAATTGGAATTAGTCAGTACAGTAGATGAAGCCCCAAAGTCACACTCTCCTTTTCATTAGAACATATTTGGACAAGACCACACAATAACATTAATCGGGTATTAACGATGGAATTATAATCATTGTGACATGATGGGTTAGAGTGGGGTTAGTTCGAGCTAGTTAGGTTCTGACCTGCCTGGAATAGTCCCCGAAAACCTAACGTGAAGATAACCACTATTGCAATAGAGTGTAAATTCAGAACTATAAATAATAATGACAGTGAAAACCTGAATAAGAACCATGAAATAAATATTCTATATGCGAGCACATTCCTTTAGCCAGTTGAATCATATATATAACAAGTTATGAAAGAAAACCCAGTAGTCTTTAATCATCTGAACACAAAAAAAAAATTGTTCGACAACATAACTCTACATGAATAGACATAAGTAGCATAGTGCTACCTAGTGTTTGGCCTGAAATACAGAAAATATCAGCACGACTCTTAGCTATTAATAAATGAAAAAAAGATTAACAATTCAAAAATATATAGATTTTTTTCTCAATAGCCTCTATGCACATCATTAGATTACAAATTGATTCTTAAATACAAGACAGTTCATAATCAAAGACTCTTCCAACGACCCAGCAAGAACAAAAGTTCAACCATTAACCCTTGAACACTAAGCCAGAAAAGGGAGAATGGACTCCATAAGCGCCATACGATTTGTACCTGAATCAAGCACTGCTTCCATTATTCTGGGCACAAAATCCTTTGCAAAGATATAATGGAGGGAGTAGGAATTTACCTATCACCAAAGAAATTCGGTTAAATATGAACTTTCTTAGAAAACTTGATTAAAAAGAGAAAATGAAGTGGGATTTCGAGTACACCTGTATTATTATTCCCATTATCCTGGAGATTGGCATATCCATCTACCATAAACTGATATTAGTGCTCAAGGGTGAGCATAAGGAAAATAGAAAACCCAAACCTTCTTCTGCTCATCCTTACCCATACCTATATGATTGCAAGCAAAAGGCGCTATGAAATTAAACCTAAGGAAAAGTATGATGTTGTGACTTATTGGAACCATGTAAAGAGGAAACAACACTTATTCTATTAAGATACTCCAACAACGTTGAAGAAAATAGGCTTACCTCAGCCATCTGGTTGCAGAATTCAAACTGGTGCTATCGTGGACTGTGGTGTCTTGCAGGAAGGAAGTCGTCTCTGAAGGAAGAGAACCCGTAGCATCTAGCTCGATATAACACGAACACCAGACCAAAAGTCGATTGTGCAAATGTGACACTTCAGCGAGGTAAGGGTAAGTAGTTACCTTGGCTCCAACTTGTCTCATCGCAACCGTCGACTGGGAATCATGCATATCAACCGTAGATTGGTGGAAAGGTTTGAGGGATAAGATAGGTGTCAACAAATCGTCATCAGTCCTGAAACTTCTGGTAAACCTTACAATGCAGTTGTACACCAGCTCATAAATATTTCAATGCATTTAAGTCTGGACTAAACCCTACAAGGTTGCTTTAATGAGCCACACATTGAACTATTAAGGAATAAGGATGGTAGTGAATTTAATTAGAACGTTAATCTTATTTGTATAAATATATGTGCTTAGGAAAAGGTCCATTTTACTAGTGCTTACATATTCAACTTCATAAACATTCGAGTGATGCTCAGAATTTTATTTTATTGCCTCGGTTGCTTACAAAAATCCAACCATGTTAAGAGTTGGTGTGGTCGAGGCCATGTGTACGATCCTTGGGTTATTTTGATGGCTTAGATACCCCTGCGTTGTTGCTACTAATGCCACAAGTTAGGCATGTCACTCATCTTAGAACTCACATAACCTAAACAAAGAAAAAATATTTCTAAGATTGGCTAAATTTGTAGCATTCTACTTCTTAATCTACTCTTGATTTTAAACTTTCACCATCCCCTCTTTCACCTTCTTTTCAATCATTTTAAAGGTGTTATAGTGTTTTCTTCTCAATCATGTACATAAAGAACCCACTTAAGATCGTGGATGACAAATGATCTCAACAATAGAAATGAATGCTAAACATTGTAGATCTGCAGCTATTGATAGAAACAAAACCTACCAAAATCCTCATCTATGTTACAATCATAGTTTATCAGTAAAATGAAAAGTAATAACCCCAAAACATCCAATGGAAACCTGATTTGTAAAGAATGATTTTATTATAACACTTGCGAAGGAAACAAATATATGTTACCAATCCCCCTCTATGGGATGGGTTCTTGATAATCGTCAAACGCTTTCAGCTTGTGTAGAGTCTTTCTCCTCTATAATGCATAAACCTAGCAAAAATATGGTGTGTGACAATGAAAATAATTAGAGTTATAACAGTGAGTGCAACAATAAAAATAATCAAAAGTGAAAAATGAATGGAAAATCCTCCTATTTATAATAAATATTGAGTTATCCTCAAATAAAGAGTAATAATAAAATATTATTGATCCCATTCTTGGAATTACCACTTGGGATATTTTATTATATTTGTTTAGGAGGGAAAAAGTATTTAAACTTTTATTTAGAAATAAAAAATAAATAATATTTATTATTATCTTCAAGGGATTAGTTTAAAAATAATTATTTATTTAATTATTCCTAAGGATTTAGTCAAACTTAAACAAAGAATAATTGATTAAATTAGTTATTCTTAGAGAAAATTAAGAAATAATGATTTATCTATTTATTTTTCATTGGGTTGGGTCAAATTTAGAAGGACATTAATAATAAAACAATGGTTTTAATTAATTATTCAGAGAATAAAATAAAATTAAATAGTGCATTATTTTCATTGTTCTTCATGGGTTTTACACTATAATTACTTAATAAAGTGGTTTATTAGGTTAATTTCCACAATGAAAGAATTTACTTATGTAAATTTGCTCTTTACATGGGCTGTACTTGATCCATCTAGTAAATTAGGCTAGATGATCAATTTTTTGGTGATAACATATTGCCCCCCAGCATATGAGTGTTAGTAGCAAAATGTATGACCGAAGTACATTGTAAAGACACAATCACTAGAAAACATAGGGGAGTCAAGGAGAGAGAGACCAACGAAGGTGAAGCTGAGAGAGGATAGTGACAGAGGGGGCGAGACTAATGCAAGTCTCCTTTTTTGTTGTGGTACCAGACCTCAATGAAGTGGGAGAGGCATAACCATATCCATTGAGATAACTTAGTGCAAAAATAATGGTCTGCCCAGAAATATGAAACTGAGCAATAAAGTAAATGTTGAATGGTACATGACACACTGGCATAACAGAGCCAAAAAATAATACAATGTGTCCCATATACATAATGCACTTGGTAAAAGCATGAGTCAGGACTGAATACAATAATATATGAGTACATCATATAGAAATCCCCTTCCCTAAAAAATGGGTGGGAGGGAGGGTAGAACAACCAAAGTAGTCCTGCTGAACAAGGAAGGGCTCTGTAAAATTGAATGAATCATCTGGAGGAGATGTGCATGTTATGAACACTGCAACTTGTATGATCTAAACCCATCAACTCTGCGGAACTGCATCTGAGGCTGTAGCATAGTAGGTATGCATCCGGGCATGTGGGGGGCTACATAAAAGGCCACCCCCTCATTAGGTCTAAAACATCTCACATACACCCAGGAATCACTTGTACAATCGATTGCATCACTGGATCGTCAAGTGTATGGACCATGAACATGAAACGACCAAGTCAAAGGGAAATAATGGAACCCTCTACTCGATCCAAGGCACCGAACAAGAATGGAATATGGAACTGACATACACTACCCCTCTAGTCTGTTCTTCTGGAATAAATGATCTGATGTCGAAAGAATAAGGCCTGCGATAGATGGGGCACTGAGGATCCTCAACTAAAGCACGAGGGAAAATAGTAATGTGACTTGTGGACTGACACCAGGGATAATGGGAAAATGGTATTGAGGGACAAACAAATGACTTCCCTTGTCAAAGCATAAAGTGCATGGTTGACCTTGCAACAACTAACTCAACTCCAAAGGGGGTGGAGATAGTATGACTGGAGGCCAAAATGGGTGACACAGGAAGAAGGATATGCAAATATGGATGGAATATTGTGACATGAGATGATGGAACATGAAATAGACTTGAATACTGCAAGGGTGACTCATCGCAGATGCTCTGAACAAAGGTGATTTGATGATGTGCCACACAAACTAGCCCGATGGGGGCGATGAAAACATGATTAAATGATGGTTACTCATGATGACAATTGACATATGGTACAACAAGTGTTTAGAGGAGGTTGACCTCAATGTGCAAGTTTCGCTTTATGACGAAAGTCAATTTTGAGGGGCGATGGAGTAACCTTCTAGGAAAAATGGTTTCTAGGTGAAGTGTCAAGGATTGTGTGCTATTGGGATCTAGACTAAGTGGTCTTTGTCAAGCATGGGAAAAATATCAAGCTCACATTACAGAATATTTACTTCTTGAACGGACTACCTCCCTTCGGGGTGGTAGGGGATATTCATATAGTGTTACCTCATGGGAGGAACATTACTAAGTTCGTGGAGTGCCATTGTTGACGGGGTGTTCATGTCAAGGGCACGACTATCCCCCTTGTGAGACACAAGTTGTTGTCGCAATTGTAGTACAGGCCTTGGGCAACCAGGCATTCCACCACATCAATGGAGGGCAGATGATGTTAGTTGAGAGTGTTATAGTTGGGACCTTTTATGGGTGGGCCCAGATGATGCTGTCGTCAGTCAAACAATAGTTGAGTATTTGTAGGAGGCAGGTGAATTGTGACTGCGCTTATGGTATAGTACTGTGTGTTCTTCTTTGAGAAGATACCCGCTATCCGTCCTCATGTACAGATCCAAGATGGGGGCCCATAGGAGCCCATGGTGCACCACTGGGGACAACTACTGCAAAGAGGACGACGAGGGGGAGTCGGGTGGTAGTTCCAAACCTAGTTTTTCGCACACTGGGACCAGATGCCCCTTTACATTGGCAACTACCATTATAGTGGAATGAACTATCAAGGGGATCCTGACTTTCCTCTTTCGCCTGGGCGAGCATGGGGACCAGATAGTAAGTGTTAAGTTGTTATGTTTTATGGTGCATTTTATATTTTTGTCGCATGTATATGGTACTGAGTATGAAATATGTTGTATGCAGACATAACACCAGTGAAGCTGACATGATATGCAAGCCAAGCCGCAACACCTAGGGTAATAGATCGGGGGACATCATGTCACAGGAGGGTCCAGAGGATACTACACAGCTTGTTGATTTGCATCGTAGGTTTGATCTACTCTTGATCGTGGTTTTAGAGCACTGATGGCAATACTTAGAGGATTGGTACACAGATGAATGCATTTGTCTTCCCTCAAAGTGGCACGGTATCGTGTGACTTGTGGTGATGGCAAGTCAGAAAGTACATGATCTACGTGCAAGTAGAGCAGAGCCTTTGGCGCGAGATCCTCTGGA
>APFE030260713.1:442120-480144 GCA_000404065.3 Pinus taeda | reverse complement strand
TTGGATCGGGGGCAACCTGTTTAAACTTGGCCCAGATCAGATATTGAGGCGTTGTGTTAGGGAGGAGGAAGTCTTTGACATCCTCCTAACCTGTCATGATGGGCCTTGTGGGGGCCACTTTGCAGCAAAAAGGACTGCCTTCAAAATTCTACAGGCAGGCTACTATTGGCCTACTCTTCATCAAGATGTCAGAAGATACATCAGCCACTATGACCGATGTCAAAGGATGGGGAAACCGACTCCAAGGGATGAAATTCCCCTCCAACCTCAAGTGACCTTCAAGCCATTTGAGAAGTGGGGCATGGATTTTGTGGGTCCTATCAACCCTCCTTCAAAGCAAAGGTCTTACATCATTGTGTGCATCGATTACCTGACAAAGTGGGCAGAAACAAAGGCAATCAAGGCAGCGAAAGAAGAAAAAGTGGCTGAGTTTTTAAGGGAAAATATCTTCCACAAGTTTGGCTACCCAAGAGAGTTAGTCACCGATCAAAGAAGCCAGTTCACCTCGAACCTGATTGAAGACCTGCTCGCTCATCACAAGATCAAGCACAGAACTTCCACCCCATATCACCCACAAGCAAATGGGCAGGTGGAAGTCACTAATAGAGCGTTGGAAGAGATTTTGACTAAGCTGGTGAGAAGCAGCAGAAAGGATTGGGCAGATTGCTTGGTTGAGGCCACCTGGGCCTACAACACCACTTGGAAAACTATAACAGATTTCACACCTTATGAGCTGGTCTACGGGAAGAAAGCTTTGTTGTCCATAGAGTTCGAGTACAACACATTGAGGGTAGCAACCCAGCTAGACTTAGATCTCAGCCATGGTCAACCGGAAATATTACTGCAGCTAAATGGATTAGATGAACAAAGAATGCAGGCCCTCCTCCACTCAGAAGTAGTTCAACTCTAGAGGAAGATATGGCATGACCGGCACCTTAATGAAAAGCAATTCCAGCCAGGAGATTGGGTGTTGTTGTATGACTCAAGATACAAGGATTTCAAAGGGAAGCTGCGGAAAAGATGGTTATGACCATATACAGTGGAAAGATGCAACGACAATGGTTCAGTCCTTATCAGGACCATTGGTGAAGAAGCCATCCCCATGCTTGTCAATGGGGATCGATTGAAAATCTACAGGAAACCCCTTTCGAGGCAGGAGTTCATTGAAACTTTGGACAAATCAGTGATGGTAGTGGAGCAGGGCCCTATCTCTATTCCACCCACACCTTGATCATCAAAAAAGAAAAATGGAATAAAAAGATCCTTGGGTGAAAACCTCTTCGAGGCGCCCAGGGCAGACAGTGAGGGTGAAAACCTCATGGAGGTGCCCCAATTATCTCTCTCAAAAAAAAAAAATGGAATAAAAAGATCCTTGGGTGAAAACCTCTTCGAGGCACCCAAGGCAGATAGTGAGGGTGAAAACCTCATGGAGGCACCCTAGTTGTCTCTCACTATAAAAAAAAAAGAGGCCTAATCTCTGTGAAATAATTGCAGGTTGTATGGAATACATTGCAGGTAAGGAGGGTCGCACAAAATGAGCATAGGGGTCCGTACTAGGCTACAGGACATCCCTACAGACACTCCCTCCATGACCACTCGCCTTTCCTAGGATATGATCACATTCAGGTCAAGATTCCACCTTCTACAGGAAGTTCTGGGCCTTCTACAGGAAGTTTTGTATTTCTACAGGAAACATCCTGTAGAACCTTGGGGAGAGCCAAATTCGATTTTGGAAGGGAATCTAAAGGTTGGAATCTGTTTGTTAGGTCTGCAGCCACCCCTGTTTCCACCCATCACCATATGGCACCCTATTCCATATCTTTACTCCTTCGTCACCCACCTGGTTATGTGTTCCTGCACAGTCATACCAGAAACCCCGTTTTCCTCAGATTGACAACAAGAATTTTTAAGTGACAATTCAAGCAACAAAGTCTCGTACACCCTACCTGTCCAAGCTCCATCTAGACTCTTCATCAACGAATCCTGCCCTCGTCAGCAATATAGCCCTACTCGTTTAGCCTGCATCCCAGGAGGAGAAGCAGCTAGAGGATACCATACAGTAATCCTGTAGCAGCTGATCCCTCTAGAACACATACTCTGGAGGTAGGGACAGCCGAAACCAACAAAGGGAACATGCAAAAGTATCCTCTTGGACGTGAAAACATCCTTGGCAGCCGAAACCAAATAGAACCTGTGTATGCAGTGTTGACAACCGAAGGATCGGGTTCCAAAACCTATGCATACAACATCAACAAATGAAGGAATGGGCTCTAACACCCGTGCACAAGGCAGCAGCAAGCAAAGCAGTGGTTCCAAGACTCGAAGTCTGCATAACGCGTCCACAGCCAGGCAGGTAAGTTTCTAAACTCATTCGTCAATTGCATAAACTATATTTCGAAAACTACATGTCTATAAAAATGGTTCGGATTGAACGGGATCGATGGCTAGTTAACTGGCCACCCTCAGCCAGTTACATAGCTTCGTGGGATCTGAACAAGCTCAGTTACATTCAAAATTACCAATGAGACGTGCAACCGACACGTGTGGAGTGTCCAGTCAGGGAAAATCGTCGGGACTGGCAGTGGTGGCGGCGTTAATGATAGAGGGGAGGTGATGGCGGTCAGGGACACGCAGAGAAATGATGGTCGTGACGTTGGATCAATGGTTCGTTCCGGCTACCTCACCCCCTCGCCACAAATTGTGCCGCAGTTAAAAGATGCTCGGCTGAAGACTCTCACCACCCACTGTCATTTGCACTTGCAACGTCCTCGGCCAAAGTACGTGTCCTCTGCTTCCAAAATTTGTTAACTCGTCGTCCTCCACCAAGCTTTTCAGCCTGTTTCAAAAATCTCCCATGTACCAGGCTCGTTCAGAGGTGCAGTGACATCCTACAAAAGCCGGCAAGAGTTCTACAGGAAGAGGCTCTACAGGAAGCACGACACAGTTTTCTGGCGCAGGGAAGCCTAGACTTTTCTTCGTCGAATTGGAGTTCCGAGAGAGGTAGGCTCTAAAACACTCTTCCATGCATGGTATGTTTCGAAAAGGTGGTGAATTGAACTGTCTTGAATTGGAGAGTCAGAGAGAAGTCTACCTGTGAGTTGGAAATAACCGTTTTCCTATGTGTTGCACGGAATTTCTCAGTTAGTTCTGTGTCAAAATTCTCCTCCACGGTTCCTGTAAAAATTTCTCCTGTAGGAAATATACGCAACTGTGAGGGCTAGCCTGTGCATGAAGAATTTGAATTTACATGGTTGTATGTATGTTGGGGATAAAAATTGAGCTCTGTACTCTGTCTATGGAAATCCAATTTTTCTTTTCATAAACAGACAGCTGAGCTTTGGGTAGCAACAGCCTTAAAACCAGGTAATTGGTGCAAATTAAAATTTAAACACCCAAAAGATCCTTTCTTGAAGTTCAAAGGAGGAAACCATAAACAGCATTCTTCTGATCATAGCATAAAACAAAGCACTCTCAACATGCCAGGGGGGTTTATCAGGAAAGAACCCTCGGATCCCAGTAAGTTGCGCGAGCATCCTGAGGTGGTGAACCTCTTCACCCGTGCCAATTGGATGTCCTTTTGTGAAAAAATTCAAGGTCATGACGATGAGATAACGGAGGAATTTTTAATGTCCCTACAACCTAAATCAAAGACACATGCCACAGTGAATTTCAGAGGGTTGACCCTAGATCTTACCCCTGATCTCATTAGTCGAGTTATAGGTCTACCATTAGGGATACCTTGGAGCAAAGAAGAGAGGTCATTGGGCCAAGCAGCCAAGAAAGCATTCTTTCTACCCGAGGAACATCCTACAGAAGACAAGAACGGGGTCTGGAGAGCTAGCTTACATCCTCTTTGGAGCGAATTCAGTTTCCAAATCATGAAATACATTACTTGTGAAGGAAGGTTCAACATTGTCTGCGGCTATCATTTCAGGTTGCTAAGTGAACTAAGACATGGAATGGATTTACCTCCAGAAAAGAAGTTGAGCATCCCCTATTTTCTTCTATAATCATTAATTGAATGTGGCACAAAATTGAAGGAAGGGACACCGGATCAGTTAGCCCATCATGGGCTCATCAAACTTCTAGTGGAAGATGCCCTCCACACCTACATTGTCCCCCTCTCTTGGGAAATTTTCTGAAACATGTCCAGAGATGACGATATTCAAATTCTAGCTGAGGAGCTCACCTCATCCAGCAGTGAAGAAGGGGAACACACTGAAGAAAGAGAGAAATCCAATGGTAAAGAAACACAGGGCAAACAAACAAAAAAAGGATAGAAAGAGGAACTGGGAAAGGGCCAAATTTCTGATCCTAAAACAGTGGGAGGAACAATGGCACAAACACCTAGGGAAAATCGATTGCAGAGTAGAGCAGAGAGGACTGAAAAAGTCCAAATAAAGGAGGGCACAACCAAGGCAACCACACAGAAATTAAAAGGAAAGACACATCCAGCCAAGCAGACTGAAACAGTTGGCATAGGACTTTCTACAAGAAGCATGAAAACAGAACAACAAGAGAAGAAATCACCTGATATTTTGGCTAGGGAGGCAACAGCTGTGCTAGCTGCCTTAAGCACATCTCCAAAACAAAAAGGGAAGCGAAAAAGGGAGCCCTCCATGTACTTTAAGGCAAGAAGGGTCACGTGGATAAAAGCTTCAAACCCCAGCCACAGTCAAAGGAGCCAATTACGATTGAGGACACCACAACTAAACAAAAGGAAAAGTCTCCTTCAAAGGCATCCATCACCTATGAACGAGGAAGCCCGAAAACATCCACTTGGAGAGAAAGGATTAAAATGATGGACACAAAGACATCTCTACGGGAAGCTGAGATAGTTCTACAGGAAACGCTGGCTAAGCTAAAGGAGACCGAGGAATTGGAAGAAAAGGCAACTAAATCATCACAGGAAGAAGAAAAGGCTGAGAAAATTTTGGAACCAAGCCCTCAGCCTAGCTTGGGCACCTACTATAACCTGTTAGAGGCTGGAAAGGTAATTCCCCAAAAATTCGTGGTGCCACTTTTCTTTGCACTAGAAGAAGAGAGAGTGAGGACCCACACTTGGATGAAGATCGCCAAGTCCAAGGGTGTGGCAGACATAGGTCCCCTGGAAGAACAACTCAAGGAGGCAAGAAAGGAATTGGCTATGGTAAGGCATGTGGAAAGCAGTTAGCGAGCCAAGCTACAGGAAGAAAACGAGCTGCTAAAACAGCAGCTACAGTTACAGGGACACTATAAGGAAGAAAAGCCCCACATCTTGGGAGAACAGTGGCAACAGGAAAAGCCCATAGCAAACAAAGAAACCCCTAATGAACATCAGAGGATAGATGGGCTGCGGGCTGAAATTGAGGCACTAACTAGACAACTACAAGAGAAGGAATTGCAAGAAGCACAAGAGATACAGTCTCTAAGGCAACAGGTACAAGAGAAGGAAGCCCAACTGGCCTGCATGGCCAGCTGGGCAGTAGAGGCCATGCAGTGTAGGAAACCTACCAAATCATATGCCTTATACCTTAAGGATCAATGGTTGTAGTTCCAGATTAACACCTTGGCCCAAAGGGGCACCACTCCATTCTAAAACTACCATCAATTCATGGCTTTATGTGACAGTAGCTCATCAGAGGACAAGGCCAAATTATCAGAGTTCTACTTACACAACTTGGCCCTTCCCAACATGAATTTGTGGGACCCCAATGCTGTGGTAGGAGATGTGCAACGTATGGCCATGGCCTCTTGGCTACATCATGAAGAAAAGGGAGTAGCAGAGGTCAAGAATGTTATGGACAGGGAACTAAGGGAACCACTAATGATCATAGCAGAGCCAGAGGATCCCTCAGCATTAATATACGCCCACGAGCACTTGGCCAATGACTCTCAGGCCCTACCAGATTACGTTGAACGACAAGCTCAAGCCATAGCCAATTTCAAGGACATGGAAAGACTGTTGGGGGATAATTGTGTTCATGCTTGCACACAGAGGTGGAACACACTGTCCCACAGCCTAAAAATAAGATAATACCACTCCCCAACAAGGATGACAGAGGCCTTGGCAAGAGTACCCCTCTACAAACATTCCATGCATAATCTTTAGGCTAACTAGATCGGCCTAAAGTTCAATCCTCCCTTGCTTTTGGGGCTACTAGAAGGAGTCAAAGAAGATGAGGAACACAGGTAGTGGGAAGAAGTGGAAAGAAAAGCAGGATTTCATGACCGTGAAGAAGATATCACCTCGGAGGCCTGGGATGTGAGAGAGTCGGTCAAGGCAATCAAGGATGATGAGCTGGATTAGTTGCTCAGAGGATGAGCAACCCATTTAGTAGGGGGGTGATGATGATCCCCGAAATTGGGTAACTTATTGGGCTTATTTTTGCCTAACTGTCCTTCAATCCACCATTTTTCATAGTTTATGCATGTTTTTTGAGTATATTTATGTTAGTTGAATGAATGAGAATAGTCACTTGACCAAGAAGGCTAACACGTGGTTATTGCAGATTTTTGGACAAATTTTGGACCAAGGCCAAGTAATTATGAGCCAGATGATAGCCAAGCATGAAGGAATAAGGGTTAGGATTTATAGGAAGGGTGTCTCCTGCATTAAATGGCCCCTTCCTCGAATTCTCCACCCTCAGTTCGGAGTTCAGCAGGCCACCGAAAAGGATTCCCAAAGGCAGCCGAGCAGTTTTGTGTAAAGTGGTTGATCACTGGCAATCTGAGCAGTCGAGCCCCTTGAGTTAAGGAGGGCTGTTGGAGACCCTCGAAGTGCATAAATAGGAAGGCTTCCAGCCTTCGTAGGTTACTTTTTGAACAGTTGTAATTTTCACTATAGTGTTGTTAGTTTTTCAGCTCATTTTGTAGCTTCTGTTGTACAACTTTCTTTCTGACATGGTTATTTTTGAGTAATGGAAAGCAGTTTCATTTGGCACCAGTACTGAGCTTTTTCTTAGGAGCCTGCAGCTCTTGGGGTTGGGCCCAACCCAAGTGCCAAGGCTTCCTTTGTGTACTGTTATTTGTTTTTAGCGTTTTTGCAAAATATTTTCTATTAAGTAGATTAAAATCTTGCTTGGTTACCTAGATCATTGTTGATGATTAAAAAGGATTTTCATGTTCAGATTGATTTGATAGGTTAATAACAGAGAATATCTTTAGAAAAAGGCTATCAAGCACCTCTGATCTCACCTCTCCCTCAATGGGACCATGAGCTGGGACCAAGGTGCCCTTGCTACCACCAAAAACATTGTCTTTGCTTTATCATGCAATTAGTAGTCTTAGATTTTGCAAAAGTTGATACCAGTTGTGGTTACATGCTTAGGTTCATCATTGCTTAGTTTTCATATCTATTTCACATGATTTCGTTGCAAATAAACTTCTGTTCATTTTATTTGTTGTTATTTAGTTCAGATTAGGTTAAAGTAGCTAGGTCCTTGATTTTTCGAGTCTTTATTTGATCAGTTTGAGAAATAAATTGCAGAGCACCTGTAATACCTCTCTACCTACCCATACTCCATCAATCCCGCCTGCTCCATCCTCTAACTCGGATCCTTACCTTACATTTGCCGTATTCGCTCGCTTTGCCCTAATTTCCATATTTTTGTGCAACATTGCTCTACCGCTCCTTGAAAAAATCAAACCATCCTCACCACTCCTCAGCTCCCTCCACCAAGTCCTGGACCTCCTCACACCCTTATCTCACCTCCATACCCACTTCTTCACCTTTCTTCCTCCATCAACCCTCCAAAATTCCCTTTCGGAACATCCTGTAGAAATTACAGAACATCCTGTAGAACCCCTGCAGACTTTTTGTAGAAGCTCACAAAAGCAATTTCTTGATATCCGAACACTGTGAAACTCTCTTGAAGGGTGTTAGGGACCCCTTAGGCCCTCTTATCACCTTCCCAACCTCCTGCAAGTGCCTCACCAGTTCCATTCCTCACCTCGCCTCTGCATAGTCAAAAACGGTTAAAGCACATGCATGATAATTCTGACAACTTACTCAAAAATACAAAAAGATTTTTTTTTTTTTTTTTTTTTTTTTAGATTTTACTATAGAATTAGCTTAGACACATGCATTTTACCTTCCTAGAAGTCAATGGCATCTCTTTCAGTAGCTTTCATCCTTTTTCTTGCATCAGTAGGGCTAGCTGGTAAAATTAGGGTTTGCTAGGGTTTGCATTTCCTTTCAGCTTTTCAGTTTCTTTCTGCAAGTAGATCGGCCTTCTTTGAGTTATCTTTCATCCATCAGTTAAAAATATTCTTCTAAGATCTCATAGAATTTGGCTTAAGCTCCTAGTGTACTTGTGCCAGCTGACCAAGTGATAGTCGCGGCAAGAGCTAGTACTTGTGCATTTAGCACCGTCGCTTCCAAGTTTGTTACGAACTACCAGGTTTATAAAAGTAAAGAAGGGAGTCCCAGGAGTTGCAGCATTATTGTTGCAATACTGGAGCCCACCAATGATAGGGAATTTGTGATGATGTGTAAATTTTTTATTGTTATAATATATAAACTATATTTTGTATATCATATATATAGACACACACACACACATGTATTTGTGGGATTTGTGATGGTAAATAATATTCTCGTCGACATAAGACTACTGGGATTGGTATTTCCCACATTCACTAGGAGGCTAGTGATAGATGGGAGGGGGGCGAGGGAGGGTGTGTTTGGACCTATATGAAAATATTACATGGAGTATTGTGAGCGATGTTGAGTGTTTTCCTAGGTTGGGAAACCACTTAATGAATTGGAGATGAAGTGAAAGCTAAAGATCGTGTGGAGCATATACATGACCACGAGGTGATTTCTTGTTTTGGTAAACCATTTAGTGTGTGTGATTCAAAGAGGAAAGAGGAAAAGACTAGGTGAAGTAGTTTCAGCACTGTTGAGTGCTTTCATGGTTTGGAAAATCATTCAATGCGTATGAGTCAAAGAACCAAGGAGAAAACCAAAGATAAGTATCAGTTATTCAATTTAATAAAATTTCTAATTGTGGCCATGATTTAGTCTCATTTAAAGTATGATTGTAGTAATTTGAAATTAATATATAATGAGGTTTTGTGGTGATATGAAGTGAATTAAAATTGTATGGTTCACCTCATGAGTAAATCTGTTGATAGAGATATGATTTAAATTTGTTTGGAAATTTCTTTATGATGAATGTCATAAAAATTTGTATGCATATGATGTAGGAGGAACATTGAACTACTTGGCATGAATATATGAGGCTAGTTACAAATTAACCATCAGAAACATTAAGGAAATTAGAGTGTGTAGTATCACACTAGAATTGAAAACTTCAAGAACAAGGCCATTGTGGTAACACTGAAACCTAGAGATGCTCATTGATTGATATTAAGTACGCCATGACTAGTGTAAGGCAATAAATTTCCTTAATTATGAGGATTATTCCTTTGTAAGGAAACATTTCCAATGGAAGGGGATGCTTGAACTTGGAAGGTGTGTGACTGCATGGAAGAGGAACTAGATCACTCGAGGGGATCGGAAGTAGAGAAGGGGATTTCAGGACTTCAAAAATGAATTATTTTTAATGATACATGAGCATGTTTATTGGGATCACAGGTTACATTGGGTGTGTCTCGAGAAGCAATGAGCCAAGACTTCTCAGTGAAGAGGCACTAAGCACAATACACAAAAATGTTGGACATGCAATGTGGATAGCACTCCAGAAAGCAACTTATCAAGTTTGACAAGGAACATCAAGAAGCATTAAGAGAATTGTAAAGAGACACTCAGAAAATGGATGATTTAATGGGATGTTATACCCATTGAGTTATTGGGTCAATAACTGTGAATTTAAATATAATTGTAAATGAGTTGTCTATAGAGATCGATGCTAATTTGTGTTAAGGAATAGAAAACCAAGGATAAAGTTTATCTAGGGTGGGGGGGATTTGTGACAATCCCTTTCATTAATACCTCTTGTAATTGTATTATGAATTATATCCATGTAAATAATGTGGAAATGTAATACAATGACTCACTAAGGAGAGGAGACCTATTCAAATCTTGAGTTGAGAATTTGTTCGGGGAATTGCTTGGGGAAATGATAAAACTCATAGGTGCATTCAAGAAGTCACCTACATGCCTATAGGAATTGAAGGAAAGTTTGTTTATGCATTTAATAATGTGGTATGGGCACCTGTGCACTAGGATGAAGTCATCCTATTCTTGTGAAACATGTTGTTATGGTCAGACATAAGGGGGAACCTTAGGAGACAAGAAAAGGAGTGAAAATAAGGCAAGAGACGATGCTTAGTACTCTCAACGAGTGGAGGAAAGTAAGATGGGGAGGACTTGCTAGAAGTGGATCACACACATAAATAGAGGAAAAGTTAAGGTAGAGGGTACATCGAAAGAATGATTGGATAGAAAGATAGAGAATGAGATAAGAGAGCTGGGAAAAATAATGCAGAGGAAGAGGTATTGGTTTGAAGGCATGTTGGTATGCATGACTCAAGGAAAGGGATGTTTTGGAGAATTTGGTATCTATGGATAAATACTAATTCCCTAGATAAGTAGTTGTATCTAGAAGAACAGTTTAAAGTGTTTTAGACTTTTCCTATAAGCAATAGATAAGATGAGAAGATAGAATGCCTACCTGTAGTTCCGCTTTCCTCTCATCTCCCTTCTATCGATTCTGTCGCTCCTTCCCGTACTTAATCCGCTTGAGAACTACCCTATAAACACAATAGAATACAAAATCTGATCAAATCATACAATCTATTTAATATAAGTGAAAGGAATCAGATACAATTCACACACATAAACATTATGAAACAATACAAACATATTGGAAAAAGGTTCAAACACTTTATTAGATAGAAGAAGGAATTACAACCATTGGTTTCTAATTCAAAGCCATTCCTCTATCTTGGATCCCATCCACATCACATCAAAAGCATTAAAAACTTGTAACATCACAATACTTGCTTCAAAGCCAAATCCCATAGCAACATTATCTCCTTACAATTCAACATAATCCAACCCGTGATCGCTTAGATGAGTGGTCAATTTATAGGAAGATGAAGGAGGTTTTTTCATTAATGGTGCCATTGAATGGCCTTCCATACTTAGAATTAGTTCCATGGAGGAAGGGATGAGAGGATAGGATTCACCTTAACTCATTCCTCATCCATTTTCGAGCTCATAGGAGTTGATAAGTGTGGGAAACTTCCACCAAAAGATAAGAATATCCCCCAAACCCTATGTGAATTTCGCTCATTCTCGCCCACCACAGGTGAAAGGAAGCCTAAGTTCTCTACAGAGCACCCTGGCAGTGTACTTAACTACTTTGCAATGCACCTTCATAAGGGCTTACTTGCATTGGTCCCTCTAGAGGCTATTTTTGGATGTCTTCAAGTCATGAAATTATTTGGGAATGAGGAATTCAAAGGGGTGACTTGTTTAGGGCATGAAGCAACTGAAATTAGGATTTGATGAGAACTAAAACACTAATCTGGATGTTGGGATTTGATGTGCCCAAATGGATCTGTAACAACTGCCCCCTAAAGCATGAAGTCGGAAAAATTCCAATGTCAAATGAAATGCTTTATGATGTCATGAGGAGGTATCAAAGTGGAAGGTGACCTGCATCAATTACAATACATATATCATGATACTTGATTTTACATGAATTGTTGAGGGAAGGCATACCCATGCTCAGCTTAGAAACTTTCATTACATGTACATAAATTGTCGTCTACAGATATAGACCCATGATCGGAATGACCATCAATGTAAAGCCATTGTACATATGATTTAGTACTGAAATCGCAGCTCGAATGGATGAAACTAGATCTGGGGTCTTCAACATATTTCAACCATTCACTCAAGTATGAGTCTAACCATGTGAATATGTGATCTAAAGTCGAACATGGGAAGACACCATCTGATTACCAGACAATGATGTAAGTTGTTAACAGATGCGAGAGAAATCACCGATAATGATAATGATCCTCAAGGTACTACAGTACATTCTGCATGGTGTGAATGGATGATTTGATGTCGAACACCATACAAAGTATTTCGGTCGAAGGCCATTGATGTATGCCTATCGCCAAAATTGAGAAACCTGCCACTGATGTATGCAAGCTCCAAGGTACTGAATGGGTGTTTCTAAGTCAACTTCTTGGATAATGAGCTGATGTCGACAAGAAATGACTTGTCACAGGAGGGCCTTGATGTATCCCACATCAATGACACGAAACGAGTGTATTTATTTTAAAGATGGAATTTGACTGACGACATAAGGCTCAGGAATGGCGGTCATGAAAATGAAGGTTTATGGTTTCACAACGGATGCACTTTGACTGAATGACTTCTCTTGAACATGTTGGCGACACTAAAGTGAATTGGTAGCATTGACACAAAACAAAGTAATGGATGGTATGATAGACCAACGATGTGATAACCATCAAGCTAATAGCCCAACCTAGATAGTCACGGTGATGGAGTGAAAGTGTCATGTTCAAGAGCGACCTGCTACCATAAAGTTGTTTTCCCCTTTTCCAATTTTCTCCAGTCACTGTTGATCAGTACCTCCTTATTTTTATCAAGCTTTATGAGGATAACATATGCTTGTTATATAATTTCACCCTTCAGGCGAATCCATTGCTATTTGATGTTTTAATGAGTCTAGCGAAGGTGAAACTCGATCTTGTCTAGATGGACAAGTTTGTCGCTATTTGATGTTTTAACGAGTTTA
Source organism: Pinus taeda (assembly GCA_000404065.3). Lineage (NCBI taxonomy): Eukaryota > Viridiplantae > Streptophyta > Pinopsida > Pinales > Pinaceae > Pinus > Pinus taeda. The sequence continues at coordinate 467,419 of APFE030260713.1, read as the reverse complement.
ACGACAAAGATAACTTGGTCCTTTTCATGTTTAGAGATTTTTAAAAGGGACAAAAAGAAAAATCCACAAGTTCTTTTTTGTAAATTAATATCTAAAGCTCGGAAAAGCGTAAAATAATACAAGAGAGATATCGTTTCCAATCCGTTAATGAGCTGGAAAGGACAAGTGCTCGGCAATCTTTTCATGTTTAAAGAGTCTGAAAAGAGCTTAAAGAAGACTCCATTTTGAGGAATGAGAGGTGTCTAAGGTAGGAACTAGTTCCAGTGATGTTGGAACTTTTCAAAACATGTTGATTTATGTGAAAAGGTTGGCTAATAAGACCACTCATTGCAATTGTTCCTCAAAAAGGGTGAAACAACCAAGTGAAAGTGTATGATCAGCGAAGAAGATAGTGATGATGGAAGGAGAAAAAAATAAGACTCATCTAGTAGAAGAGGCTGATAAAATGGCAATCACGAGGGTTAAAATGGAAATGGGTTCATTTTTATACAAGCTTGAACCATAGGGAACTATGCTTGGATTCAGTTTCATGTTTACACAAGCTTGAAACGAAAAAATATGCTTGGATTTAGTTTCATTTTTACACAAGCTTGAAACGAAGAACTATGCTTGAGATTGGTTTACATGCCCCTAGCAAGATGAAAGGGAGAGTCTCCTGTAACCAGATGGAAGTCACTGCGGTGAAGCAGGACAGTTATCCAACACCTTTTGGGCTTCGTCCAGATAGGGAAAAAGGTGAATGGGGTGATTCCTTTCACATAACCTATAGGGAAACTTAAATTTACCACTAGGTGCATGCCTCCTAAGCTTAATTAAATTCACCTAAGTAGACTATTCGTGGCTATCAGGTGGATGGAATGAAGGTTCATTTACGAGATCAAGTGAAAGACTCGACTGTGATTTTACGATATCTACTCAAAGACTCGACTTGGAACTTTGCTCCAAGGTAGCTTGTTTCATTTTTTAATGAGCTTGACACAAGAAAAGAACTCTGCTCAGATTCCTTGTTTCATTTTTTAACGAGTTTGACACAAGATAAGGAATTATCCTCATATTCCTTGTTTCTTTTTTTAACGAGGTTGACACAAGACAAGGAACTATCCTCATATTCCTTGTTTCATTTTTTAACGAGGTTGACACATGGCCAGGAACTATCCTCAAGGAAGTTGATCATAACTCATAGGAGGTCATGAAGGAGAGATCTGGTTCCAATGCCCCGAGTACATGATGTACAACATCACTAAATTGATTGTCAGTTGATGTAGGTATGAAATGGGTTGCCACATAATTAACCCGTGGCGGGGATGATACCATTGGTACAAAAGGACCATTTAGGGAATATGGCTAAGAGGAAGCCATATTTGGACCGGGAAATGAAAGCTGGTCAACGGGCACAATTCTACCTTCATGCGGGAAACACATCACTCGAAAGAGTGTGGAAACAATAGCTCCCATGTCATAAACATAGTCGCGCCCAAGAAGTAAATTATAATCTAAAGGGCCTCGGAATACCATCACATTCAAATAAATGATTTTTCCTCCCAAAGTAATAGGAAACTGAGGAAGGATCCCTAATGGTCGACTCGTTCCTCTATTAAAAGCCAACAGCTTTTGGGTAACTGGAACAAGTGGTGGCTAACCGAGCACTTGCCAAGCAGTTGAGGAAAGCATACTCACAGACGCACCTTCATCTATAATAGTGCCAAATACAATCATATTACAAACCTGTACTATGATCTAGAAAGGCACATAAGGAGGAAGATGGAATCCTGCCAGTCTGTTCCAATCAAAGGAAGTGACTAGACTACTTGGAGGGGGTATTGTAGAAACGGGAGAATTAACCCCTTGAGTTACAAGAGCAGGAATATTTTCCTCTTGTCTTGATGGAACAAGAGGACTGCCCCCAAGCTCATTAGAATCTAAAGAAATAAAAATAACTTGAGTGGTATCATATTCACTCTCTTCGAGAAAGGTACAATTAGCTGAAGGTGAAATCGGGTCAACTGTTACCTCGACCTGTTGATTTGGGTCGGGTATAGACTCATAGGATTCACTTTCAAAGAGAATGGGTTTGACCGACGGTTGAATTGAATCAGTCAATTCATCAACTAGTGAAGGATTAAGGGAGAGTCTCCTGTAACCAGATGGAAGTCGTTGCGGTGAAGCAGGACGGTTATCCAACACTTTTTTGGCTCATCTAGATAGGGACAAAGGTGAATGGGGTTATTCCCTTCACATAACCTACAGGGAAACTTAATTTTACCCTTTTTTCCATGAACTTTACTACCACTAGTTGATAGTGTGTCACCACATGATCTCCAGAAGTTGATGACATGGGATGATGTGAACGAGAAGACCATTCTTCTAAGATCTGAGGAATATCAGGACAATTTCGAAGAATATGGTCTCCTGCACAAATATTGCATGGATATCGAACTTTGTGAGGCTCGATGGGTAGTTTCTCATTAGATATTGCTTTTAAAGCAATGGTTGCTTGGTTGCCCCTCTGCTGATTTTGCTTCTTCTTCTTCTTCTTAGCCACCTGGTTACTAGTACCAATACTTTCACCAGGCGAAGAGGAAGAAGAGGAGGAAGAAACAATCGAGGAAGAAGGAAAAGGGTCAACTTTAGGATCAACTGGAAGTTGATTTTGTCCAATTGGAGGTGTACTCAATTGCGGAGAAATCACGAAATTTTGAACCAAGGAGGTTCAAAACAACCATATTGGCAAGCCAATGGTGAATCCTAGAAGGGACAATGTAGCCATATATGAAGCACCAATATTTCCAAAAGTAGGAAAAGGACTAGGATTCCCATCAAAAGGAATTCCTTGATCGGTGGACTCCAGATTTGTCGCCATATGTTTCAACCTAAGATCAACTAAAGAGCGATCATGGAGGATGTTATCTGCAGTCAATTAATTTTATTTTAATCAAAGTAACATAACAAAACAAAAGAGGGATAATCTAGGCAAAAGGTTTACCAAGCAACTGTGAACTGCAGAATACCTCTTGGCGAACCAAGAAGTACGGGCAGGCAATCTCCCTGAATGCTATGTTTAGTGTATCACAATGTACAAGGTGGTCGACTCAGTTACCTACGGATGGATAGCAACCTAGTGTTGTCCTCCCATATATACTCGAAGGTACATGGGGGCCCAGTCCATATAAGCATTGTCTAATGCAAAACCGCACAGTGAGAGCATTCCCACATACTTTACGTACTGTAACACCACCCTATATACCCAAAGGTGTGGACGAGATATGATATACTCATGTACGTGGAATGAGGTATCACACTCACAATGTATTGCAGACAAGTTAGCTACAGCTACTTTGTTTTATGACGTCAGAACACGTCTCTAGCCTAGACTTTTAAATGTTTTTCGTTAGCTGACAATGTTCCATTAGGTAAATTCAGATAAATTTTAAGTTGATCTTCTTTAGAATTTGCCTCTCAAGGTTCACCACGTGATGTATGTTGAAATTCCTAGGAATAAAACTATCATGATAAGCATTCTTTTCATTCAATTTAACGATGAAAATCCTAGCTACTTAGGGATAGAGCAATCAAATTTCTTTTTATCAAAGAGCAAAGAGCACAATCTAAATGCAATTTCCCTACAATATTCCTATGAGCACACACAAACTTTTTCAATGCAACATGCATGTATTTATTTTCAATTTCCTTAATGTGAATATGAACAAAAGGAAATATGCACATACAATCAATCAATCTTTCATAAGCACAAAGACTTTTATGACAGTTCTAATTCGAAGGAAGAGAAGACTTTACGACACTTTCTTTTGAATGAAGATTAATCAATTATATCCTAACTTTGACTATTGATCGATAATGAAAAAGAAACCATGAAGAAACATTAATCAATCCAATCAAAGTTGGGCTAGACCAGGAGATAAAAACTCATTTTCTAAGACATAACATTCATTGATCAACCAGCAAACAATCAAACAGAGAAAAGTTGGGAAAAAACTCTTTCCAAAGGTGGGAAACTGATCCTAGGAGGATTAGCGCAGCCTAGAGTGGGAGACAATGCGCTTCAGAGCATTGTCCCTAAGCCAGGGGTGCTCTGCAACACACTGTGTCCCTCACAAGCCTGCATTGGTGATAGTAAGCCATTTCAAGAGGCAATATGACACAGCTTTACCAATTTTTCAATGTAAACATCTGAATTACAATCTATGAACACAAATAATCTCTACAAGAATGTCTTAGGAGGTGGATAAGCTACTAGGAAAGAGGATTCTTCCCCAGCGGAATCGCCAATTTGTTTTGGAGAATTTGGTATCTAAGGATAAATACTAATTCCCTAGATAAGTATCTATATCTAGAACAACAATTTAAAGTGTTTTAGACTTTTCCTATAAGCAATAGATAAGATGAGAAGATAGAAGGCCTACCTGTAGTTCCACTTTCCTCTCATCTCCCTTGTATCTATTTTGTCGCTCCTTCCCGTACTTTATCCGCTTGAGAAGTACCCTGTAAACACAACAGAAGACAAAACCTTATCAAAGCATATGATCTATTGAATATAAGTGAAAGGAACCATATACAATTCACACAGATAAGCATTATGAAACAATACAAACATATGGGAAAAGGGTTCAAACAATTTATTAGATAGAAGAAGGAATTACAACCATTGGTGTCTGATTCAAAGTCATTCCTCCAGCTTGGATCCCATCCACATCACATCAAAAGCATGACAAACTTGTAGCATCACAATACTTGCTTCAAAGCCAGATCTCATAGCAGCATTATCTCCTTAGAATTCAACATAATCCAGCCCCTGATCACGTAGATGAGTGGTCAATTTATAGGAATATGAAGGAGGTTTTGTCATTAATGGTGGCATTGAATGGCCTTCCATACGTAGAATTAGTTCCATGGAGGAAGGGATGAGAGGATAGAATGCACCTTAACTCATTCTCATCCATTTTTGAGCTCATAGGAGTTGATAAGCACGGGAAACTTCCAGATGACTCCAAAAGATAAGAATATTCCCCAAACCCTATGTGAATTTCACTCATTCTCGCCCAGCGTAGGTGAAAGGAAGCCTAAGTGCTATGCAGAGCAACCTAGCAGTGGACTTAACTGCTCTGCAGCACACCTTCATAAGGGCTTATCTGTGCTGGTCCCTCTAGAGGCTATTTTTAGATGTCTTCAAGTCATGAAACTATGTGGGAAGGAGGAATTCAAAGGGGTGACTTGTTTATGGCATGAAGAAACTGAAATTAGGGTTTGATGAGCCCTAAACACTGATCTGGATATTGGGATTTGATGTGCCCAAATGGATCTGTAACAAGGGAACAATGTGTTGTTGTTGAGGAGAAGGAGTCACAATGGTTGGAAAAAGTCATGTTGGGTTATAGGTGGAATTAAATGTGAGGTCCTTAGACTCTTGTGTGGTTTTGTTGGCTGGATGATGCATTTCCCTTGAGAAATTCACTACTTAGGCTTTAAACCTCGCTTGGGGGTGGTCATCTACAAGAAATATTGCAATGCATCTTAACCTATGGTTGGGAGGAGAGTCACAGTCCCTCCTCTAGTTTCCATTATATCTATGTAAATCATATAAGTGTTTAATATGCTTGTATCATGAATGATCCATGATTATCTCTTTTACTTTCAAGCATGAGTGCCTTATTCATCATAAATCCATGGATGACTATCTATTTAGTGTGTTTAAGGTATATAAAGGCTAACTAATGTATGTGGATTTAACCTTGTCAACCCATTGCAAGAGATTTGATGTATGCATGCATGGTTGTACCAAGAGTTCTCTTGTTATTTTATACTCATTGAGCTAACTATTGTTAATAAGAGAGTATGAGTGGCAACTTACTTGTATGAGCAGGGTGTTTGTGGGATTGCTTGAATATCCTAATATATCATGTAATAGCTATCCTTTTATCTTGAATGTATTGGAAGCTTACTGATGTGACCTTGGTTGCATGTGATTTCATTAGTAGTACATAGTTGTTTGCATTGATGTGTATGGTTGCATGACATGCACTAGTGTTGTTGATAAAGACTGTGTGTTACTGCATGCTCATCCTCATGATATGAGGGCTCTGGACATCTCTGTGTTGCTGGTATATTCATAGTAATTTCATGTCTCAGTTGGATGTTGTAAGTTATCATACATGTTTATGCAGTGTGTGAATCCCATTATCTGCGTGTTCTAAGTAGCATGGAGCTACTATGGTTAGAGGCAGGTTGCTTCAATATGTTGAATATGTCCATTATGGATTTTATGGACTCTACATGTTTTATTGGCATGTATATTTCCTACTCATAAAACAATTTTGTTATGCATGGATGAACCAACAAAATTTGGTGTGCCCGTTACTAAGTTTACAAAGTGTTATTTGTCATGGAATGGATGTTATTTTAACTCTACATTATTTTGAATTCATGTATTTATGAATGTGCTTATTTATTGTTGTTTTGCTCTTGCAAATGTCTTATTTTATTTATGAAGTGATTTCATTGCATTAACTCTCGAAATATCATGTGCTTAAAAGAGCCTTGGTCAATTCCCTAGATCAGTCACAAAAGGAACAAAATGTCTTTCTATATTTAAGGGTGAAAATGGACTTGGAACAATCTGTTTTGGTTCAAGTTTGGAGTAATCTGGGAGTCCGAGAATTTCGATGCACATACTAGCTCAAGGTTTCAAATTAGTTCGGGGTGAGGGAGTTCATATGTGATGGCATTGAAGTTTATTTCAAGGGTCCAGATTAGTTCGAGGGTTCAAACTAGTTCGAGGGTCAGGGAGTTTAGATGTGATGGCATTGAATTTAGCTTGGGGACTTGCATGTGGGCCCAGAACTGGATTAGTTCAGGGGTGTGGACTAGTTCTAGAGTTAGGGAGTTCAGACATGATGGTGTTGAAGTTTAGCTCGAGGGCTTGTATGTGGGCCCAAGCTTGGATTAATTTTGGGGTTCATACTAGTTCGGGTGTCCAGGAAGTTTTGTATGCATAGAGTAGCCCGAAGCTAGACGTGGGCCCAGGTTTGGACTAGATCGGGGGTCTAGGGGTCCGAGGTGGATATCAAGCGCTTTTGTTCTACAGGCCTGACTTTTCTTTATATTGGGATTTCATTACAAAACATGTTATTAGGCCAGTCCAATGTGGCTTGTGTAAAGTTGTGATGTGGCAGGTGCCACATGGGCACAAAGTAGTACATGTAATAACTGCAAGTGACATGGACCACCAAAGGGTAAGGTGGGGTTTCCACGTTGGTGCCATGTGGCAGTATCTTACAGATGTGGCAAGGGTTTATCAACCAAAATTTAAATGGAAATAATCTTTGATACATAAGCCATATTTCAATAAATTTTATATTGTCAGAAATCTCTTGATGAGTTGAATGTGATGGTGTAGTCCAAAGTTAATTCTACTAGATTTGGAATCAAAGACATTTTGTAACCCCATTAACATAATGAGACCATGGAGTTCGAGTTAACTGAAGGTAATTCATCCCATCTAGCCTAGGTTATATAAGGGGGTAGGAGGGAGTGTTACAATGATTGAATTATGTTGTTAAAGTTTGCCAAATTTTTCAATTTTTTTCATTGAGGTCTCCAAATGTCCTAATACTTTTTCTCTTATAGTTAAGAAGTAATAATATTTAGTTAATGAATTCTACTTATAAAGAACCACTAAAAACCACAACAAAAAATGGCCAATAAAGAAAATCCCATCTTGAAAAGGTGATGTCAAAATAATCAGATTCTCTAATCAATGTTAGTTTTTCCAAAATACCGAATCATTTAGTTTTTTCAAAAATACCAAATCAATTGAATCTTAATATAGAGTATTTCATAGTTAATCATTGTAGTTATTAATATTTCTAGTTTTTATTACATTTAAATTAAATCCCAACGGATTTTGAGTGAGTCATTCACTCATCACAAGGGAAGAAGGAAGACCACATGATTTGAGTTTTAAAATTTGGAAAAGCGTGAATATATGATAGGAGAGAATGAGCTAGATTTAAAGAAAAAAAGAGATAATCAACATAAATGATGAAAATCCAAAAAAATATAGATACAAACTAAGATGAATTGGGAATATAAACATATTCATATTTGAAAGAGGTTTCGTAAAAATATTTTTAAAGAGTGATTTTGGATATCAAAAGCTATGTTTTAAGTCACCTTCATTTCTTTGCATTTTTGGTTGAATTCTCTCATTTAATGCCTTTCTTTAGTGATTTTGAAGAACATCACTTGTTTTGAGGACTAATTCTTTCTCATTTTTTTCATTTTCATTTTTCCTTTTTTTACCACAACCTTAGGTATTATGTTGTTTGGGTTTAGATGGATAGGTATAATGGTATGCACCCACTCCTTGGAATATTTTAATTTGGGGAGTTATTGTTTTTTCTTTCAATAGGTATTGGGGTATTTCTCTACATTAGGGCATGCAATATGAGTGAGTTCCATTTTTAATATTGTAATAAGTGCTTTCTCTCTTTCCTTGTTTCTTTTGAATAGTTGTAAGTGTCTTAAAGTTTCAAATTAATTGTGACCTTGGAATATTTTTGGCTCCTAAGACAAATGAATTGTCTTTTCATGTTAGTCACATGTTTGAATTGATTTTGGCTCTCTTGTTTGTTTGTAATGCTTGATCTTCCATTCCATATTAAGGAGCTAGAGTTAGACCCTATTGTGCATAGTATGATGAAAGAGAAAAAGTGGTTTTTGGTAGTGCTTTGCGAAGTGTCCATATGCGTGGCACATATGGCATTTAAAGGGAAATTTCTTATAACTCGTGTATTGGCGGAATGTCCTACATTGGAGAAGGATGACCTTTAGGAGGTCTTTATCCAAGGTTACTTCCACATATATGTGTGCCTAAGAATATTGACACCCCTAATTAATGAATTTCCCGATAATACCCTTTGTATCTCTTAGAGTAGATCTAGCCCATAATATCAAATAAAAATAGAGAAGACATATCAACAAAGGGCCATGGTAATTTATATTTTTATATTTCAATTAGGGGAATTTTGAGGTAAAAAATGGGCTTCAAATAAAAAAATGTACTAACAAAATTATCCTTAAAATAAAAAATAGGATTGAAGATGATCATGTCATCCCCAAGGGAGAATATTCTGGAAGGAAAGGAAGAAAACTATTTTTTTAATTGTACTTTAGCTTATCTTATTGTAGGTTTACTCAAATGCCAAATTTAAACACCTATTTGATGTGGAATGAAATTCTACATCCAACTAGTACCCACTCTGCATACTTATAAGTAGACCCACATTAAAAAATAAAAAATGAAAAAATGAAAATACATGAAAATTGCATGTTGAACATGCTTTTCTCATGTATTTTAATTTTTTTTTGATGTGGATCTACTCAGATGTAACACCCCCTCCCAGTTCTACCCAAACAACTAACCAACTGATGTAAACATTGGACGAGATGCTACTACAATCATATTCAACCTCCTATGTAACCTTAAGGAAGTGGAATTGACAGAACATCACATATAATCATCCAACATCATCAACAAAACCCTCAGGAGAAAAGTTAGCCACTTAGACAACCTATCCATGGGTCCCACTACCATTCTACAACTTTCAGGCCATAGTCGTTGTCATGCTATTGGCAAGGGAGCGGCCAACAACCTAAATTCACTCTCACAGGGTTGCCTACCAGCAACTGTGGACCAGAATTTCCAATTTTGTGATAGCAACACTCGGATTTAAGCCACTTTTCTTAGCCTAGAATCATAACCTCTATGCAAAACTTGTTGTAACTTCTAGAATTCATTAAAAACATAATAAAAATGCTAATCAATCAAAAATCAACCACATGACTAGGCTTGAGAATCCCCAGCTAGGACTGACATTCTGTTAAACACTTGGCATCAATGTAGCTTAGATGTCTATGATACAATACAGAGCATAAATGACTAAAACAACTTATGAAACATCACCAGAAGGATCACCTCTTTCTCCATTGAACTACTACATCATCAATTAGGTCTTGCATACATTCATTTAACAATTACAAGTAAATATATGAAATAACCATGACATGAACCAATCATTCAACCATGCTTATAACCAGCATAAAACCATATAGATATCAGAGATATGACAACCATTAAATCCACATATAAATCAGTGCAAAAGTAAGAGAACTTAGCTTTTATTAATCATAGGTAAATTCGACCAGGTTCGGGACTTCTACGTACTACCTGACCATAGACATGGCTGAACCAAATCTCTCTTTCAGCTAGTCACCCCCATGCCATATTCCAAGCATGAATGTGAGATCTCATATAATAACCAATCCAAAAAAAACTAAGGGAATCCAGAGGTTAAACCACCTCCACCCTCACCAAACCATGATCACACCAAAACTAGTGCTCTGATCACAACCGAATAAAACTTGGAATTCTATCTGGAATCCATCACTTTCCTTATGGAATTTTTCATCTCCTTGTCTCTCAGGATTTACCGCAATCCAAACCTGGATCACTAGGCCCTAAATCAAGACTACTCCCTCAAGCCTTACTGTGTATCCTGCCAAAACCGGTCAAGGGATTCCTAGGCCTTTAGGAATGAACCATAAGACCACCTTCGCTCTGGATTCTAAAATCCATCCGGCAACCCAAAGTTCCAATAACTGAGATAAACATCCCAACATACCATGGCATCTGGAAAAAGGCTAGGCTAGGCTGAAATCCACTATCATAACCCAGAAAAACCATGCCACCGATAGCAAGAGAATCATACACCAAAATGCAAATCCATGCATGTCCAAGCCAGCTAGTAAATCACACATGCAAAAGTTTACTTGCAAGTATTTATGCTCAAGTTGCGTGAACCTGCTTTCCTTTCCTTTCCTTCCCTTTCATTTTCTCCAAACTAGAGTGCTCCAACAAAACTTTAAGTGCCCAAGAGAGTGAGAGAGAGAGAATAATGAGAGAGCTCCAAACTTGAACCGACTAAGAGCTTACACTCACCAAGCCTAACACTGAGCAACCTACCAATTGATCCTCATAAGCCTTTTTATCAATGAGACCTCTATTTTCTTCATTTTCCATTATTTTCCTTCAATTTCTTCTTCACATGCAACCTATGACCTTTTACCTTCCTTTTCTCTTAATTTCCTTTATTTTCATAAATAAATGTGCCAAAAATGACTTTTTGCCTTTTAATGCCTTTGCCTTAGCCTTTTCCAATTTTCCTTAGCCAAAACAAACATCCAATGATGCCCACTAGGATATGTTTGTCCAACATTCAGCTTGGAATACATGTCCCTTTCCCGTGGTCTTATTTTTCCTTTATTAACTTTTATTACATGAAATTTTCACCAGGGTTGTTACAGAACCCTCCCCTTTAGGGAACACCATCCTTGGTGTTAAACCACACATATACCTCAACAAAACCACTAAAAAGAAAACATACTACCCATGGAGCTTTATAACTTAGCTCGTTGTGGTATTTACATTGAAGAATGTGCTCAAAAGCAAAAGATCATGATAATATGACAAGGTAACAACCATACCACATGTTAGAGCTTTATAACATAACTCATTATGATATTTACAATAACCACATATACACATATCACATTTTATAAACCAACAAATAAAGGATATGATGCCCATATCAATCAACAAGGGAGTCCAAAGGATCATGCCTCCACCCTCAAAATAATACCAGGATTCACCTCCTTCCTAGGAAGTCCAGAATCCACTACCACAATCAAGCTGCATCCAATGTTCAGCACTACAATCCTATGCCACTTGTCCCCTCAACGAATAGTTACCGGCTCATTGTTCCAAGGCACACTCCAAATGTGCATCTAGAAATGTAAATGACCAAAATAATTATATTTGTGACCTTCCCTTCTCTACTACACAATCCCTCGGGAAATCCAGTCATCTGCTTCCATGCAATCAATCACCTTCCAAGTTCTCTAGAATCCCCTATCCCGGGCGATTCATCCCTTTGCAAGGCTTCCTCACATCATAAGATACAAAACCAAGGCATATACATGCCTAAAAATTGTCATACTACTCATAGCATGCTCATGGAAATCAATGGACACTATTGGGTACCAGTGTCCCATAATGACCCTACTCCTGAAGTGTTTTACAAACATATTGTTGAATGTTCCAATCCTTTTGTTGTTGCTGCCAATTCTTGCAATCGATTTCAACCACCCAACTGGGCATGTTCATGCATTCTTGTTCCAAGCACATAACTTCCATTAGATTCAAATAAATTGAAATAACCTCAATTCATACCTCATTGGTAGTTTGTCAATAAGGTACATTTGCAATCTTGTTCACTTCCTATCACAACAAGTCAAACTAGCATATTTGACCAAATCAACACATATAAAAATATCACATCAGGTTAGCTCAAAACAAAACCATCAAAATCATAAATCACATGTAACCATCATAAACCATAATCATAGATCACATATAATCATCATAGACCAGAATCATAAATCACATGCATACTAAAACTGAAATAAAATACTAATATTTATCCTTTAATCAACCCTTAGCTTCTACCTTTGTCTTTATTTTGTACGCACTTTGTATCGGTTTCCATACCAGACAAACACCTAGTTCCTTCTCCTCATCCATGTGCACATACACGTAGTGTGCATCACACACATATAACTATACACATCATACAACACCATGCAATACATGCATCTACACCATTACCATATGTACCACATGTACATAGCACACAACGTGTGCACAACATCACATGTACACGACACCACCTGCACAATGTGTACACAATGCCACATGTACACTGCACCATTGTACAACATGTACAATACCAAATGTACACAACATCACATGTGCACAACGTGACATGTACATAGCATCACATGCACGACATGTACACAACACCACATGCACACAACACCACATGTACAACATGTACACGACACCACGTGCTCACAACACCATTTGTAAAATCATGCACACAACACCATATGTACAACATTCATAGAACACCATATGTACATAGCACTGCATATCCAACATGTACATAGCATCATCTATATCTAGCACTGCATATGAAATATTCACACAACATTATATTACCATCCCATACATATTATTGCATAAAATACATGTACACACTCTATGTATGCACAACACTGCATGTGCACAAAATCATAGATGCAACACGTACAACATATATAGCATATGCACAACAATGGTACCTCACATCCAAAAGAACACTATCTCTACCAAGAAAACTTGCTCCTAGTGTCTTATCTATGCTTGTCCCTGTGTGTCACAGACCACACTACTTGCATTTTGTTGATGTATCCTTCCACATTACATGTCATAAACATAGGCATAATACAAATATACAATATAAATTCATATCCACATGATACTGACCTCGCATATTTTTCATGACTACTCTTCCCACTTGATTCCTCATGAACTAGGAATCTCTTCATGTCATTCACCTGCATAAGAAATCATTCCTCCACAAGAACAATCCCTGGCAACCCTGTCAGACAGTGACAACATACATACATACATATATAATCATTAGCATAAAACAGTCATCATCCTGTCAGACAACGACATACATACATACATGCATACATATATAAACAGCGGCATAATCATGATCATGATGTAATTACCAGATAACATAATGTCTAGGTTAAGAGAAATTCCTTTATCCGTGTACAACATGTACAATATTGAGAACAATCATTCCCAACATAGACAAGGCATCTGACACCTCAAGTCCATTTAATTTACCTTTTCTAGTTACCTTTCACATGTTTGTATTGCCACCATCCATTTACCACTATGGACCAACCAGTCCAACCGACTATCATAGTCTCACCTTTCGCTACGCTTACTCATGCATAGAGCTTCATCTGAGTCTTACATTACCTGTTGGGTACCATACAACTCTCCTCGAGCTCCACTAACTTTTCTCTTTCCCAACCAATTCCCAAGACTCAAAACATAAAAGGAAACACAAGAAGCAAACAAGAAGAAGATCATGAAAACCCATAACAACAATATGAAACCACAGCAAAGTGGCATAACTATGCACCAGACACACGCAAAATCGCAAATAAAGTGCAACAATCGAAAAAGACCAAAAGCACAAGATTAACAACAGACACCATCACTCAATCCCAATAGTTCCCAGTGCTTCCAAAGGAAATATCAACCTTATCCTTCTTCAAGATTCATGGTAATATCTGTTGCCATGTAACTCCCTGCATTATACTTCCATAAACACATAATGTCGGTGCATAAATAAACATACGAATACATCAGTTATCTTATCTTGCTGCATCAAGTAGGCTGCCTTGCCACTGAACACATCCATGCCATCTCTCAAGGGACTCCAATTCCTTTGACATATCTTCATGTAACTAGAGACTAGCTAATATACCTATCAAGTACATGTTCATGAATCTAGCACATATCCACATAATGTCAACAAAATCAAGGATAATAAGACTCCCTATATCCAAAGCACTCATTTGTTTGGAATTAGGGTTTCCAAACCTAGCTAAATAAATTCTTGCCCAATTCATTTCTTTTACCTTTTTACCTTGATGCAACTGAGGCTTATTATGTGTTGTCACGCCATCCAATTGTTAGTTATATAAACACATCAATTATTACCTTGTCATGCTACTACAAAGCATGTTTCCTATAACTGCTCACACATGTCAACCACATGTTCCAAATATCAAGACAATCATGTCTATAAATTTGAAATCAACCTAACAATCATGTCATAATCCATAGTCAACTCATAGTCATTAGACATAATGATACAACTGTCAACTACATTCAAGCATATATTAATTGTCTCAACGCATATGTGTTAGTACAATCATCTTAAAACAAGATCATGTCTTCATGCAATCCTATAGACTCATATTCATATTATGCAATTCATAAAACATTCATCCAACTTGCAACATACCATGTTAAATAAATCAACTAGACGACATAATCAAACAGCCAAGCACCAAATATACGACATAAAAAAACTCATACCTTACTATGTCTCAGGGGAGGCTATCATGTTTGCACAATCAATCTGGTTAGTACCATATAACTTCACAACATATCAACTCAAACATAAATAAGATCATGATATCCAAAATAGTCACTAGCTAACATGTTTACATCATAACTCATACACAATTATCATTCACACATATGCAAAGTCAATCTAGATTAGTACAATGTTGGATCATACCTGAATATTGTAACCATAACCACCTGCATAGGCTAATCCAATTTAGCATGATTCATATAACATCAAGGTATAAAAGCTATAACCTTAATCATCAAGCTAACTATCATCCTCATCAACAACATACAACCTAATCATCAAGCTACAACGACAAGTTAATCTATAACATACTCATCAGCAACATATAACATAATCATCAGGTTATCTAATATAAAACAATAATAGCAATGCATACAACTACTGGTTACTATCATTCTTGACCATCCAACAAATGTGCATGTAACTACACTAATCAACTAATGTCTATCATGAATGTAACCATAGCATCAAAAGACATGTACCTAACCCTAATTTATATAGACCTAATGCATATAAGAATCATTGATGTATATACCTACATGCCAAACATACACTACATGTATGATGATATGCTCTTGCCCCAAAGTCCAATGTTGCAACCTCATTATGATGCTCTACATCTCCTGCTCTATCTCAGCCAACACATTAGCATCATAACATACCAATATCACCCTGATGACCTAAATTGCATACCATGAATTCACAAGGAATGTTTGACCTACTATTGATGCATAAATATAACCAATACCATACATGCATGACCACAACCATCACGCCATTATACACATTGCCTCATGCAACTATCAACCTGCATAAACAATGCTTAATCAACTGCACATACACATAACCGCATGTAGTCGAGCATAAGCGATAAATTCTTGTAATCAACCTACAAGATTCATGCATGTAATCAAATAACCAAGAATGAAACCCAACATACAAGGATGTAATCGAGTTTCATATAATCATGTAACCACTCATATACTCTTGACGATGCATTCCATAAAATTAACATCAAGTTCCTCATAAAACCCTTACTACAACCATGATCAATCATTATGCAATGCAACAAGCACATGAAATGCAAGTGTAAGAGACACACATGCAACTGACATGCATGCATGACCAACACATTCACCCAAGGAGAGTGCAATCACGCTATGATACCAATATGTAACACCCCCTCCCATATCTACCCAAACAACTAACCAGTCGAGGTAAACATACAACGAGATGCTACTAAAATCATATTTGACCTCCTATGTAACCTTAAGGAAGTAGAACCAATGGAACATCACATATATTCATCCAACATCGTCAACAAAACCCTCAAGAGACAAGTCAGCCACTTAGACAACCTGTCCCTGGGTCCCACTGCTATTCTTCAACTTTTAGGCCATAGATGCTCTCATGCTATTGGCAAGGGAGCAGCCAACAACCTAAATTCACTCTCACAAGCCTTCCTGCCATTGACTGTGGACCATAATTTCCAGTTTTGTGCCAGCGACCTCAAGATTTAAGCCACTTTTCTAGCCCAAAATCCTGGCCTCTGCCCAAAACTTGTTGTAACTTCCAGAATTAATTAAAAACATAATAACAATGTTGATCAATCAAAAATAAACCTCGGGACTAGGCCTGAGCATCCCCAACCGAAACTGACATTCTGTCAAACACTTGGCATCAATGCAACCTACAGGTCTAGGATACAAAATAGAGCATAAATGACTGAAACAACTTATTAAACATCACCAAAAGGATCACCTCCTATTCCATTGAATTACTGCATCATCAATTAGGTCTTGCATACATTATTTTAACAGTTACAAGTAAATATGTGAAATAACCATGACATGAACTAGTCATTCAACCATGCTTATAACCAGCATAAAACCATATAAATATCAGAGATATGACAACCATTAAATCCACATATAAATCAGTGAAAAGATAAGAGATTTTAGCTTTTATTAGTCATAGGTAAATCTGACCAGGTTCAGGACTTCTACGTACCACCCGACCATAGACATGGCTGAACCAAATCTCTCTTTCAGCTAGTCACCCTCATGCCATATTCCAAGCATGAATGTGGGATCTCATATAATAATCAATCCAAGAACAACTAAGGGAATCTAGAGGTTAAACCAACTCCACCCTCACCAAACCGTGATCACACCAAAATCGGTGCTCCGATCACAACCGAACAAAACTTGTAATTCTATCCAGAATCCATCACTTTCCTTATGGAATTTTCCGTCTCCTTGTCTCTCAGGATTTACCGCAATCCAAACCTAGATCACTAGGCCCTAAACCAAGACTAGTCCCTCAAGCCTTACCGTGTATCCCACCAAAACCAGTCAAGGGATTCCTAGGCCTTTGGGAATGAACCATAAGACCACCTCCACTCCGGACTCTGAAATCCATCCAGCAACCTAAAGTTCCAAAAACCGAGATAAACATCCCAACATACCATGGCATCCGAAAAAAGGCTTAGCTAGGATAAAATCCATTGTCATAACCCGGTAAACCATGCCATTGACAAAAAGAGAACCATACACCAACATGCAAAGCCATGCATGTCCAAACCAGCTAGGAAATCACACATGAAAAAATTTACCTACAAGTATTCATGTTGAAACTACTTGATCCTTCTTTCCTTTCCTTGATCCTTGCTTTCTTTTCCTTTCCTTTCCTTGCCTTCCCTTTCCTTTTCTCCAAACTAGAGTGCTCCAAGAAAACTCTAAGTGACCAAAACAATGAGAGAGAGAGAATAATGAGAGAACTCCAAACTTGAACTGACCAAGAGCTTACAATGACCAAGCCTAACACTGAGCAACCTACCAATTGATCCTCAGAAGCCTTTTTATCAATGAGGCCTCTTTTCTTCCTTTTTCATTATGTTCTTTCAATTTCCTCCTCACATGCAACCTGTGACCTTTTACCTTCCTTTTCTCTTAATTTCCTTTATTTTCATAAATAAATGTGCCAAAAATGCCTTTTTTCCTTATAATTCCTTTGCCTTACCCTTTTCCAATTTTCCTTAGTGAAAACACACATCCAGTGATGCCCAGTAGGATATGTTTGCTCAATATTCAGCTTCAAAAATGTGTCCCTTTCCCATGGTCTTATTTTTCCTTTATTAACTTTTATTACATGAACTTTTCACTAGTGTTATTACATCAGAGGTATATAAAGTGGGTACTTGTTAGATGTGAAATATAATTCCACCACATCCAACAAGTTTTTACACTTGACATTTGAGTAAACCTACAAGGAGATAAGCCGAAAATACAATAAAAAAAATAGTTTCCTTTCATTTTATTTAAAAATTCATAATAGCTATTTTATTAGTTTAACTATTATTTATTATTTTTCTTAGGAGGGCCATTTTAGACCTCAAAAACTAATTTAAATCGAAGTTGCAATGGTTGAGAGACAATCCTGACATACCCATGAAGTATGGGCTAGAGAATAGATCAAATTACGTTCTTCTTCAACTACAACAAAAAAATACCAAAAAAAACTCTCTTGTAAACAACGAATGATATTTATCCTTGCATCTTAGACTCCCAAGATTTTGAAACTAATTTAGCTATTGGGATTGTGCTAGCCTACAAACTAGCAAACTTATTGACCAGGGTTCATTTTGAGAGAATGCAAACTGTCTTTCTTCAGGTTTATGGAATCCGGATAAAAAAACAAGGGCCTTTAACCTTATTCACAAAATGACAAGCTATTGTTGGCCTTGCTTATTTAATTGAGCAATGATTAGGCCTTCTATAATGAATTCCATGATCTGGGCATGTTGAAGTAGAAATCCCACCTATGACTTACCATCTTTGTAAATAACACCACCAAGTCCATGTTAAATTTCCATTGTTTACTTAATAATTAGGTTGACATTTCATCAATCTAATTAATTTTTTTTTACTAATTTTTAATTTTAAATCTAATATTAATAATAGTTGTAGTGTGGATGTTTAGCTTGGGTGGTTAAGAGGAGAAGTTGTTAACCTTTCCACAAAAGTTCAAATATCGTTTATGACATGCTTGTGTTTCTTGGGTAATTTATGAATTTTCCTTTCTTTTTTAATCACTCAAAAAATAAAGTGACGGCCCCTTATTTTTTAGTTGCAAAAAAAGAAAGTGAAGGATTGCAATAGATTGCATAACCAAATTCCAACAATGACAAAACAAAACAAAAAGGTTTGAAAATATAGGGTCCCTTCTTTTTTGGTCACTAAAAAAGAAAAGTTAAGGGTTGCAATCAATTGCATAACCATATTCTGATAATGAAAAAAGAAAACAAAAAAGTTTGCAAATATAGTGTCTTCTTTTTTAGTCACTAAAAAAAAAAGAGTGAAGGGTTGCAATAGATTGCATAGCTAGATTCTGATAATGACAAAATAAAATGAAAAAGGTTTGTAAATACTATTTACATTGAAACCACCTTTTGGCCTTAGAGTGAGACCTAAAATGTTCATGGAGTAACCCCTAAAATTACAGTTGATTGTCTACAAGCTTGTCTTTTTCAAATATTAGGAAATATATTAACTATGCAAGACCTAGAGGTATCTAGTTGAAGTGAAAGTTGCACCCCCTTATGGATCACCAACAATCATTCTAGGGGCATCACTTTTTTTCCTTAATAATGACAATAAGTCATCATGCATTCGCAAATAATGATTATAATGATGATAAGGCACTGCACAATTATAAATAACAACTAATAAGATTATCCTAGCCATCACTCAACAACTAAATTATACTAAATTATGTCCATTACAAATTAAGCTATAATAAGTTATATTATTTGCATGCCACTACACAATGGGGGAGATGTTGTTTGACGCTATATTAAAAGTAAGAAAATAATACTAGTATGTGGGAGATGTTGTCCGACGTTATATTGTAATACATGAGGCTTTAGTCCTTGCCTAGAAATTGGAAAATGCATAAAGAATGGTCAAACTTAATATAACTAGGTAAACAAGAAACAAGTATTTTTAAGCAAAAGATAATAAAAATAAGCAAAATATAATTGAATGGTTTATTTTAAAAACAAAAATAGATTCAAATCGAAAAAACATTATCAATTGTAAATTAAGTATTGGCACCATTGTAATAATTGAATATATTCATACCATCTCAAATATATTAGCTATTTATATCATGCAACTGGTAAAAAGTGTGTGTGTGTGTGTGTGTGTGTATAGATATATAAAAGTTTTAAAAAATAAAAAATAAAGAAAAAATTGTTAGTAATGGAAAAAGCATTAAAATTGTTGATGCCTTAAAATATATATGTGTGTATGTGTGTGTGTGTTTTTTAAGGGATCAACAATTATATAATGTTTTTCCATTACTTATAAATTTTTATATTTATTTTTTATTTTTTAAATTTTACCTTTGCGCTTTTCTTTTTTCCTTGTTTCTAATGAGTATCTTTCACTTTGGCACCAAGATTTAAATTCTTTTCTACAAGAAAATGATATAAAAATAAAATTTTCATATACCAAAAAAATAAAAAATTGTTTGCCTCATGTTATGCATTTGCGAATAGGTAAATATTTATAATCAAAGTATAACTAATATGTTAATAATAGAATCATAGGCACTCTCCAACGCAATATGGAAATATGTTATAATGTTATGTAAACATTTTGACTTAGTCAAATTACTTATAAGCTTCTAACTATATAAGCTTATAAACTTATTAAAATTAAAATTAAAAAATTATAAGAAACTAATGCTTATAAATAATCTTATGGTAGTTCAAGTAAAATTGACGTCATAGAATCAAATTACCGTTGGCCATTTTTTGGCTTTAGGTTTTGACAACCCATGGTTTTTCCAATGGTATTCTTATGTAATATAGTTTATTTAAAAGATGTGAAAACTTATTTGTAATTTATCTTTGGGCCATGAATGATCACCAAAATAAAACGATTTTAGTGACCAACCTTGATTAATTTGAACTTTGGATCTATCAATTGCCAAGGGAGATCAAATCTATTGAGGTGTAAACCTTTCCTCAAGTTTTTCACTCAAAAAATAGGTTTTGCACCTTCTCCTCAAGTTTTGCACTCAAAAAATAGGTTTTCACCTTCAAAGATTTGATCCCTCCTGGAATTTCATAGATCTGAAGTTAACATGCCTCTAAGCTGGTAAGAAAAAATTATGAAAACCCATGGTTTTTCCAATCGTAATGTAATATATCTTATTTAAAGGTGTGAAAAATCCTTTGTAATTTGTCTTTGGGCCATGAATGATCACTAAAATAAAATTGTTTTTAGTGACAACATATATATTATATATTTATATATATGATATATATATCCCACCATGATCCATCTAAACTCTAGATCTATCAGTGCTAAATGAGATCAATCTCTTGAGTGGTAAACTTTCCTTCAGTTTTTGCAACTCAGAAAATATGTTTGTGCCGTGAGAGGTTTTGATCCCTCTAACATTGGATTGATCAAAGATAATAGATCCAACTGGTTAAAAAAATATATTAATAAAAAAAAAGAATGTTGTCTTTAATAATATATAATAACAATAAAATTAATTATTACATTAACAAAAAACAAACAGGAAACAAAACAACTTTAATTAAATCTAATTTTATTATTTTCACCATTGAAACCAATCAATTTTAAATTGACTTTTATACATCACTATAAATAAAAAACCATTATAAATAATATCATTTTTTTAGTCTCATAATTACAATTTAATAATAATAAATTATTTAAAAACAAACTATTTACTATTTTAATAAATTTTTTTTTAAAATATTTTCTTTAATTAGGTTTTTTTTTATCAATCTGGCATATATATATTTAATAATAATAAACTTTTAAAAACAATATATATCATCATAATAAATTTCTTTAAATTGAAACTATTATAATTAATTAGTTTTATCAATCTCACAATTATAAATTTAATATTAAATATATTACCTAAAAGATAAATTGTGCACTACTTTAACAAGAGCCACGTGGTGGCATGTCACTGTTTATTTGTATACATTATTCATATGCATGTCGTTTTTGATTCAGTTAGTTATGTTGTTATGTGTGAAGAAGAACATGAACCTATAGCTCAAGTTCATATATACAAGGAAAATTTAGACCTAACCAATTGCTTAAAAAAAAAAGGCCAAGTGTTTTGAAACTAATACCAAACTATTCCATTTTAGTTTCTAATTTCAAAGTATTGAATCTAAATTTCCAAGTATAATTTTATAAATAGTTCTTAATTGAAGAAAAAACATGAGATTTTGATAATATCATTTTTTTTAGCTGATTCTATTTATATTGGTATTTATTTACAAGGAATGCCAGAAAACAACTTTTTTTTGCAAGAATTACTTTAGCTATGTTTTCGCAAAATGACATTTGTGTTATTTTTATTTTTTTTTAATTATGTCCTAATATTTATAGTTATTAGTTTGATAGAAAACCGTTTGCTAAAACATATAAGTAAACAACTGGAGCAATTTGACATTTGCTTCCCTTTGCATGAAATCAATAAACAAGACTAGAGAGTACAAAAGGGTATTTGCTAGTTATTAGTTTTCGGAAGTTTTATTGTCTATCTCATAGCCTTAGTTCATGTGTTGCATTGTACAAAGAATGTACATATGTTGTAATGTTTGGAATAACAAAAAAAAGAGGTGACTTAGTCTGAGGAAATGGATTGTAGAGCTAGGAATAGAGAATTCATGTTAGGGATGATACAGTTTGTTGGGAAATGAAGAAACCTAAACTTGACAATAAGAATTAAATGCTTAGTGATGCATGAAGTAAAGGGGATGGTTCATGAAATTAAATGGCATTAGGAAAATATTCAGTTCTATGTTTTTTGAAATAATCCAAGGAGAAAAAGGGAACAAAATTTATAGACTGATTGCGAACAAGGATGCAATAGTAAGGGAGGGACAAAAAACTTGCCCCAAAAGAAAAAAAAGGCACTTGGAAGAGATGATTTGGATAAAGTGTTGGCTTCATTTTTACTGTAGATAAAAAGGATAAATGTTGTATGATTACAATTTCCAATTAAAGGGTTATGCTGCATTGTCATTGTAATAGATATGGATAAATAGCAAGGGGAATATGTGTTGTTTTGAATATATCTATTATGAAACTATGAACCAATATTTTCCTAATTTGCATATTCATTGTGGTTATCATTATGCATGGGCACATGTGTCCTATGGTTTCATGAAAAGGAAAATAATTTAATATAGTAAACAATAGTAATTACAAAGTGTCTGAAGTTCAGACTAAAGAAGAGCCTCATAATAGTTTTACCTAAATTCTTAGTGATATCATAAAAAAATCAATAAATGAAGTTAAGGATCTCAACGATTTATTCAAATTGCAAAACAAGATCAGTTAGAACAATTGGGTTCTATGAGCATTTGTATTAATGTACAAATCTATACCATAGACATCCTGTTTGACAGAGACGGTCAATGTATACATTAAGATGTTTGTTTGCAAAATATTATTCTAACAACAAATCAATATGTAAAACATTAAACAAATGTTCATGGGCCGATTATCGCTTGTTGTAGCGATTTTACAAAATTTAGCCTTTATTGTGCACGAGCTTCCATTCCTGCCGCGGGGAGCAGTGTCAAGGAGTTGCTGAGAGAGTTTATGAGCATTCTAGAATAGTTGGCATGTAGGAGTTGAGGTGGAAGCCTGATGTAAGGTAGCTCCAAGCTTCTGTTAGATAAGAACAAGCAAGAGCACCTATGCCACCATGCGAGGAATTCTCTACCTGAAGGAAAATAAATGCCACGGATAGAAATTCCTTAATGTAACTATCACCCACGCTCTGAAGGGGTAACATCACAGAACGTATTAGTGTGATTTCAACAAAGTGGTGAGGTGCTCATTTAGATCTACAGGCGAAATGAAATCTTAGGAGTAATCTGAAATCAAGAGGATTAGCTGGAGGTAGTTGATGCAGCAGTACATCTCGTCTCTGAGGATAGTATAGAAATGTTGACTAAAGAGCATGCATGGTGCAGAGCCAAAGGGCCATGACACAACCATTCTTGAAAAATAAGAAAGGATGTTCGATGTCGAGCAAAGGGGAAAAATAATTGAATTTATGAGAATTGGATAAGGTTTATCCTATTGTAGTTAGGATCGTGGGTGAGAAAACTTGTGATTGGGGAAACACAATTCTACTGTTGTATGTTTGGACATCGTACATGGATTATCTATTAGGTTCAAGCGACATGGTGGGTAATGGATATTTGGCAGTATAGAGTAATAGTTTCATAATAACATAATAAAAGTAGTCCCAAAATCCATTTACTTCAAGCTTGGGAGTTTAGGCCATATTCGTTTGTAGCTACTATGAGTTGCTAGTCACGTAGTCCAGAGGTCGGGTAGTTGCGAGGCTACTTTTTTTTTGTCAATTTTTTTATGGATTCAATGTTTGACTTAATTTTGGGCCAATTGTACAGTCGGGAGGTCAGACAATTGGGTGTTTTTTGTTTTATTGCAATTATTCTATCATCAGCCGACTATACCATAGTCGGGCAGTTTCATTAGGTTAGAAAATGCTAAGGTCGGAAAGTATGGTAGTTTGATATTCAAGAATACTGAGGTTTGGAGGTCAGGTAGTTTCATAATCGAACAATACTGAGGTCGGGGTTTAGTTTGGATTATTTATAAAAATCATATTCATCGGTGTTCTAATTCGGGTGGAAGGAAGGTCGGGTCATTTGATAGCCGGGTGGTTTCATTAGTTCGGTAGTTTCATAGTCGGGCATTGTTGAAGTTGAGAGGTCAGTAGTTTCATAGTCGGCAATGTTGAAGTCAGAGGTCGAGCCAATTATTTATAATAAAAAAATTCCTAGCTAGTCTGTGTTAGTAGTCAGGTGGTCGGAAGGTTGTATTTCTTTTTTACAAAATGTTTTCAGATCTGACTTGTGACTTAAATTTCAAAAATAAAAAATAAAAAAAAATTGTATAAGGCTCTTGTTTTTTATGCATTTTGTTACGTACAAAAGAAAAAATTGCAAAACAGATAAATAAATGAGACTAGAGTTTCAGTAACTGAATTTGAAAGCACAAAAATTACAATACCACTATTTTGATTGTCATGTTTTTGTTTTTTTTTGTGAGTC
>APFE030260713.1:415258-431368 GCA_000404065.3 Pinus taeda | reverse complement strand
TTCAGATCTTGGGGGTCTCTACCCCAAGATCCATTTCAAGTTTTCAGATCTTGGGGGTCTCTCCTCCCAAGATCCACTTCAATCTTTTAGATCTTGGGGGCCTCCCCTTAAGATCCGTATCATCCGGATCATGGTACCTATTAGATATAGAAAATTTCCAATCATATATCTGTAAGTTGGTTGGTTTACTGCTGGTGATTCATCCTTAGAACTGAGACTGCATCTTGTTACCATTGGAGTACATATTGGTTTAGAATCTTCCATTCTGTACTTCTTCAAGATCTTCTTGAGATATTTGGTTTGTGAAAGAAAGATACCATCTTGTGTTTGTTGTGTTTATAGACCAAGAAAATAAGTAAGTTCATCAAGTAAGGACATTTCAAATTCTTGCTACATTACTAAAGAAAAATTCTAACTCATGGATTCTTCATTGCTACCAAAGATGATATCATCAACATAAACAATAATAATTAGTAGTTTATCATTTTCAACCTTTGTGTATAAATTGCTATCTGTAGAACCTTTTGTGAAACCTTGTTTTTGTAGATATTTGTCAAGGTTGTAATACCAAGCTCTTGGAACCTATTTCAAATCATAGAGAGCCTTTTTAAGCTTGCATACGAGTTTTGCATCATTTCCAAGAATGAATCCTTCTGGTTTTTCAATATAAACCTCTTCTTCTAAGTCTCCATTAAGGAAGGTTGATTTTACATCCATTTGATATACTTTGAATTTTAGAAAACTAAAAAGAGCAAGAAACATCCTTATGGCTTCAAGTCTGGCAACAGATGCAAAAGTTTCTTCAAAATATCTACCTTGTTGTTGAGCATACCCTTTACAAACAAGTTTGGCTTTGTTTCTAATAACTTCTCCATTTTCATTCAGCTTGTTCTTAAATATCCATTTTGATCCTATAACATTTTTATCATGAGGTCTAGGAACTAATTCCCAAGTATCATTCTTTTCAATTTGGTCAAGTTCTTCATCCATGGCCTTCACCCAACATTCATCTTTGCAGGCTTCATTTACATTCTAAGGTTCGATGGAGGATAGTAATGCTAGGTAGCTTGAGGTCCTTGTAAAAGTTCTTCTTGTCTATACACCAGCCCCCTTTTCTCCTAGAATTTGAGATTCTGGATGATTCTTCTTAACATACCTAGATGGAGTCTTTTCCCTATTTGTTGTATCTTCTTCTGGTGCTTCATTGGTTTCTTCTTCTATATAATTTTGATTTGATGCGGGAAAGCATTCCCCAACTTCCTCACTGTCATATTCCTCTGTTGATTTCATTTGTTCAGGATTGCTGCACGCTTCATCAATTACAACATCAATTCTATCAACAATTTTCCGAAGTTTTTTATTATAACATTTGTATCCTTTACTTCTAGGTGAATAACCAAGAAGAATTCGTTCATCTGCTCTGGATTCGAACTTACCAAGTTTTTCATCAATCCTTTTGATGAAACATTTGCTTCCAAACACTCTAAAGTGTTTTACAGTAGGAGGCTTACCATACCAAAGTTCATATGGAGTTTGATTGCTATTTATCCAAACATTTTCTTTGTTGAGAATAGTCACAGCAGTAAATGCAACTTCACCCAAGAAGGTTGCAGGAGTTCCAAATTCATCAAGCATTACTCGAGCCATTTGTTGAATTGTTATGTTCATTCTTTCCACCACGCCATTTTGTTGAGGAGTTCTTGCGACCACGAATTGCCTCTTTATTCCATGTTGTTCACAAAAGTCAAAGAATTTGTCTGATATGAATTCTCCCCCTCGATCAGATCTGAGACATTTTATTTTGTCGGTCTAAATCATTTTCAAATAAAGCTTGGAAGGATTTAAACTTTTCAAATGCTTCATCTTTATGCTTTACTAGACCTATCCAACACATCCTGGAAAAATCATCAATAAATAAAATAAATTATTCTTCTCCACGAGGTGACTTTTTCCTTGTTGGATCACATAAATCAGTACGGATGATTTCAAGAGGCTTACTTGTTGATCCTTCCTTTTCATTGAAGTGAACTATGGTTTGCTTACCAACTTGACATGGTTTTCATATGGTATTTTCTAGGATGTTGATGTCTGGAAAATCACATACTACCTTGAGCCTAGATGCTTTTATTATTTGAGAAAAGATTAGATGTCCCAATCTTCTATGCCATAGCAAGTTTTCATCTATTTTTCATAGATCACATTGTTGTTGTCCTCCTTTGAGTATGTATAAGTTTTTTGGAGTTCTTGTTCCTTTGATCACGGTCTTTCTTGTATCAAGCTCATGAACCACACATCCGTTTGATTGAAACCCAACTTCATTTCCTTGATCACACATTTGACTGACACTCAACAAGTTATGCTTTAAACCATCTACATACATGACATTTCTAGCTTTAACCTTTTCTTTCAAGAAGACAAAACATTTACCTTTAATGACAGTTGTAGTGTCATTTCCAAATGAGACATTCTTTTCCTTTTCTGAAGCATTATATGAATGAATTTTCTCTTTATCACCTATCATGTGTTTGGAGCATATGATGTCGATGTACCACTGATTTTCTTGTCCTTTTGCATATATAGCTATGCCACATCTTTCCAATTGAGATTCCTTCTTTCTCTATATCTTGGGATTTAATGATGTTTGCTCATTTTGAAGTGATGGTCGAAATTTGCTCCTGCATTCAGATTCTTCATGACCAAAGTTGGCACAAATAGAACATTCTACCTCATTTTCAAGACAAGAAAAGTTATTATAGGAACTTTTCTTGATTCCTGTTACACCCCTTTGATTTCGTGCTTCTCTAGTCATGATGGTTTTGTAAGCAACACATTGAGCAACCTTATGCCCAAAGTTATGACATGAAAAACATTTCCATTAAAGAAGTTTTTGTGATCATAGAATCTTTTGGCATTTTTTACTTGTTGGTTGAAGATTCTGCTGATATTCATCCTTAGAGTAAATTGGGTATGATTTACCTAATGACTAATTTCAGGCCTTTGCTGATGATTAACATATTGTTCACTGGTCTTTGCTGCATCAAGATAGCTTCTGGTGGAGGCTGACAGCTTCTATGATTGAGATGATTCTTCAGTATATCCAATACCTGTCTTTATCAGAGGAGAATGCTTAACCTTGATGATTTCATTTAAAGTTTCAGATCCTTTAGAAAATCTAAGATTAAGAGATTTTGTCTTCTCAAGTTCTTTTCTTAGACCCACAGTTTCACATTCTAGATTTTCATTGTGTTTTTCTCTTTAAGTGAGTTAGCATGTCAACGTATCAATGATCATATTCTTTTCTTCTAAACAGATTTTGAGTTTAGTAATTTCTTCAAGAAATCCTTCCTCTTCTAAGGCATTCAAGAAATCATCATTGTCATAAGCCATGAGTAGTCTATAATCTTGGTCATTTTCATCTTCATCACTATTGGATAAGCCATCACTATCTTCATACGTATAGTAACTCCTTCTATTCATAACTTGTTTTCTATTTCCTTTTGTATATTCCTTTCTGTTTTCATATTTATATTTATGAGGAAATTTAGCAGCATAATGGCCAACTCTACCACAAGCAAAGGATTTGAAAGGTAGCTTACCTCTGAATCTTCCGGAACCCCATTGAAGCTTCTTGACAAAATTTACCTCATCTCCTTCTTCTAAAATGTGTTCTAATTCATTGTACTCTTCCTTTTCTTTTACCTATTCTGATGCTTTTAAACTGGCTTCTCTCATATCTGATGGACCTCCTTTTCTCAATTTAAAGGAAATTAGGATTCCATGGAGTTGAGTAATAGTAATAGTTTGAAGATCCTGTTTTTCTTCTATGGCAGACACTTTTGACTCAAATTTGGAAGACAAGGATCTCAAAATGTTCTCAACTAAAGTAGCTTCCTTTATCTCTTCACCCATATTCTTCATATAATTAACAATCTCATCTATACGTAAGAAGTAACTAGAAACACTCTCATCACTATGCATCTTAAGAGTTTCATATTGAATTCTAAGAGTTTGAAGCTTAGCACGTTTTACCTGCGAGTCTCCTTCGTAGCTCTGAATGATTTTGTCCAATATCTCTTTGGCTATCTTGAGCTACATGACTTTGACAAATTATGATTCTTACAGACTTCCCAATAATGTATTGACAGCTTTGGCATTGGTTTCATATAACTTCTTACCTGTAGAGTCTATAGGAATTGCTGCTGGAAATTGATATCTTCCTTCCACAATTTCCCAAACATCAGCTCCAAGTGATTGTAGATAGGCTCTGGTTCTTATTTCTCAATATAATAAGTTGTTCCCATTGAAGATTGGTGGTCCAATGGATCTCATGCCTTCGTGATTATTCATCTTGCAAGATCTTCCTTCAAGCAATCAATCTTCTTCTAAAGGACTTGCTCTGATACCAATTGTTGGAAATAATACTGGGGGGTGGGTGGGGGTTAAATAGTATTATCGAATCAATAATTTTTCGTTTCCCAAACATATTTATATATGCTACTTCTATGAAGTGAAATAGCGTGTACACGCTACTGTGATTAGTGAAACCAGTGTATACTCAAAGAACTTGTGATTTAATTAATTTATCATGTGTTGATCTATAGCCAGTGCATGAGTAACTTATTAAGAAGTGCAGTAAAAATAGAATAAACCATCACACATAAGCGACACACATGAACACCAAGATTTAAGGTGGAAACCCAATGTGGGTGAAAGCCACTTGTTGTTATCATATATATCTTCTTTTAATAATAAGAAAATATGTTTACAATCTTGTATTGGTGCAAAATCATACCAGTACGAAGGCACCCATCTGCAGAAGGCTACAACCTTCTCTCATGTTCTAGCTTCTACTAGAAGGGAGCTACAACCCCCTAGCTCTTGTACTAACCAATGTGTTTACTAGTACGTAGGAATCGGCCTACAGAAGGCTACGACCTTCTCTCTTCCTCTAGGGACCATGTTTCATAAATTTTCAGACTGGATGCTCCTGGTACACATCAATATACATGGTGGCCTTGTTTCATCAAATTTTCATACTAGACCCATCAGAAAATTTGAAACTCAAATTGCATCAACCAACAATCAGTTAATCTGAACAATCATATCACTATCACCAGAACACTATGCTGAACCTAGAAACCTACATCATCATTCAGAACCAGTTGCAACCTCAAAAATTATGCATTAGAATGTATATGCTACTTTATTGAACCCAACCTGTGTGTATATGCTACTTCCTTTAATCAAACCTACATATACCTTCAAAACTATTGAAACATAAAACTTCTGAATCAAGTTTGTATCAACCAGCAATATATTGAACATCTACTATCAATTTATAGATCCTTACACAGGCAATAGAAAAGATCACCCTTCTCATTTATACAATCAATCAATCAGATATCAAACTCTTTATGCATTCAGTTTTACATTCATATCTAAGAAGACGTCATTGACAGACAACAATAAAACAATAGTACTAATCAAATAGATCAGTCATCTCTAAACAACGTACTTTTTCTTTTGCATACGCTACTTGGAAGAGATGAACCAATGTGTATACGCAGCTTCACCAAAGCGAACCAGCATACAAATCTGAAAATATTAACTCTTAACTTCACTACTATTATGGACTTCAGACAAACCAAGATCATGACATTCAAAGAATAAAACAGGTGTACACAATTAGATCTGGCCCAACCAATATCAGATCATTCAATGATAAGTCATTTCGGATCTCATGATCCTGATCCAACATTGAATTCAAGGTGCACAAAATATTTCAGATCAAATCACCAAGATAGCCCCTGCAACATAAAATATACTTCAGATAGAAGTATTCCTTAGAAACCCTTTTCACTTGCACACTCTAGCTTTATGATCTTCTCCTCCTTATATAGTTTTAGGCTTTTCTCAATACCTCGAACCAAAACCACTTAGGACCCATGGTATTCTTGGGTGGGATCAAATAGTTGTTACTCCACTCAATATTGTGGGATAATACCATGGTATTGACCCTTGGTATTCTATACTCTTGAAATTCCTTGATTTTCCAACCTGTACGCGCTTTTCCTCTTGCAGGAGTGTGTGTATACATATACACGTTTTTTGTTATGTGGACCTGCATGTATACATTGTTTTGACTCAGTGGACCTGTGTATACATCTTAAACTACTTTTCACCATCCTTTACCTTCAACTTCTTCATTTTGATTAGTAGACTTTATTTACATCTTCATGTTCTTCTGTACCAATGCCTTGTTACATGTGAATGGATCTATTACACTGTGGTTTGCCTTTCATCAAAACTGAACTGACCTATGAGTGAGTTGCCATCAAGGAAAACACTTGTATCATAATGCCAACAATAGTAACATATTCCAGGTCTTATATGAAAAAACGGAATGCTCCATTGCAATTCATTTAAACAAATTTGGTAAAAAATCATATGTCTTGTCGAGATAACAAAGTTGAAGCTATTCGCAAACTTGAAAACAGATTGCTAAATATACAACAATTGTCAAGTGGACAAGCAATGCATATTATTGTTTGTTTATCTTTGTGTTCAGTTGTTAGAAGAACAATTTTCATGAATCATGATCGATCTGAAGAAATAACATATGTTCTAGAAAATACCTACTTTGTTAGAACAACAATCTAATAACTTTGGCTTCCATAGTTACAGTTGTATTCAAAGCTAAATACTTGACACAAATGAATACAATAACATAGTAATTGATAGAGAATTTTTTGACAAAATGTGTAAGTATTATCTCAATTCCTTATGCTAGCTTTGTGTATAATAACTCTTTTGTTGTGACTCTGGGCATACTCAATGTGCAACCGAAGTTTGACATGGAATTCACTGTCATGGTGTACTTCATCTTAATAGGCATACAGGTTTTCATGTACATATTGACACAAATACATAACAAGAAACAACAATGCAACGAGAACTAGTGGAATATATCCTGTTGAGGAAACTTGTATAGCAATGCTCAAAATAATGGCAAGTTTAATGTGCCATATACAGTGATACATTTTAACAAGAAATAGATGAGTCTAATATATTATAAGAATTGTGAATGTGAAAAGAGATCAAGACACAATTATGATTGGAACAATTAATATGCTTGCATTCAATTTATAAAAGTAATTGCTCATAGGTGGCAAAAATCCTCTTGGAACAAGTCAGTATGTGCTTGATCAAAGTTCCAATTTTTTTTTCATATGGTTGCATAACGCTTGTAACAAGGTCCTATTGTTTATCTAAAAATAAAATTAAACTAAGATCTACAGTTCAATCCAACCATTGATGACCATGAATATAATATTTTACAAGATAATCAAAATTCTGTATGTGGAAAATTTGTGCTACTTTTGTTACATAGCACAATAGGTATCCTAGCTTCAATAACTGAAGCAACTGGGCCATGCAAATGTGCATACGAGTTCTCACTTGTACACTTTGACATATTGTCAATTGAGAAAATCTTACTTGAACAAGGTTTGTAGATCTATGGAAAAAATATCAATGACTGCGTTCACTGTTTGTTTGAGTCTACTTTCCCACCAACACTATGTTTCTATATGTCTAATATGAAAAAATCAGTTGCACAAGATTTTTATAAATGTTTCATTTGCAATAGGAATATTGCTACCAATTTCTTAAAACAACACCTGGATACTAGAAACATTGAACAAGCGAAATGTATCAAAGATACACAGGCTTATACTATAAACTCATTACTGCCATACGCATATTGACATATAGAGGAAAAGGGTTTTGCAATACAAAGAATTTGTGAACTATTTGATGTTAACATATATATTTGAAATACATAAACAAAAGATATTTTCTTGAGATTCTATTCATCAAACACTTGTTCCAAACTCTTGTACATTATGTATGTACCAATATCAACTATAATGCTCATCTAAAAAATGATTTAATAAATCTAAATATCAGTAATCAAAGGGTTTAAATGAGCATAACAATACACATAATATCATGAAACATAAATTTCCAATTGGAATTTAATTCACAACATTGAACATACAAGTTTTGGAAGAACATTTAAATAAAAGCTCCAAAAATATTTTCGGATTTTGATACTATCCAACCAAATTTTTTTAGTATTTTCTGGAATATCTACGAATGTATAATTTAAAGTAAATTAATAACAATTTCTATGTCATAGAAGAGAGCAAATTTGTCTATATTTGAGTATTGTACTGCAATGATAAACTAGCAATATGTCAATCTACAATTTTTTAATTTCTGATTATAAAAATATGTAAATTGCAAAATTTTCATAAGGAATCTTAAACAAAGGTATCAACCACTCATTGGGAATCAAACAACACGAGTCACACAGTAAAATTAGAAACATTTATTAAGTAATTAAAACCATGCATTGACATAAATTCTACAATTCATTACACATGAGCACTAAAAATGGTATTGAAAAAAGGTGGAATTTCAAAATTAATTAAAAACATTCAAGTCTACATTCTTCACTGATTTTGGACCCTTTGCACCAACGCATAAAGATCTATAAATACTAAAATACAATACAATGAAACAGGTCTTAGAACATGAAATTCAACATTTTTTCTGAAGCTAAAGACTGAATTCTAAAATGTGTACGTTTAATTGAAATATGGTAGGCAAGCAACGATTTTCTCCTCATCTTCAGAGTCTTCGTAATTAATACTAAGTAGTAGGTCAGGTGCATGTACTTCGACATAAGCTGCCCATTGTGAATATATGTCGTATAGTGCAAAGAAATAAATGGGAGGAAATTGATTGATGTTGATACGACAGTTGGCCATTAATCCTTGTGCCTCTTTCTTCTTCCTCTGATATTTGACCTCAAACTTGGAAATAAGTTTGATTTCCTCAAAAGGTAGTTGCATAAATTTTTGGAAACTTTGTTGTGTCCAAACTGTAATTTTTTTACTTTTACCTAGTCCTTGGCAACAAAGATCTTCTGTGGGTAGTTTTAATTCTCCTCAAACTGCTTCCTTTAATGACTTGCTACCTGATAGGTCAAATTCTTCTATAAAGCCTATTATTTTTTCCCAAATTAATAAGCATTTCTCATATGCCATTTATATACATGCTCTTATTTCTTTTTTCTCTCTCCCTGCAACTTAGCTAAGCAAACATCAATCTTTTGTCTCCCTTATTAACTCTTGGAATTTCAGTAGATTGAAATTCGTTTTCCCAGTCAAATATAGAGAGAAACTTCCTTTTAATTGATTTAACTTCTTCTACCAACAAATCAATTCTTTCACTTAAATATTTAATTTCTTGATAAACCATTGAGATTTTATCCCTTTTTTTATAGAACTTTGCTTGATTCTTCCTTAAAATTAGCGAAATTTGTAAAGCTTGATCTTTGAAAATATTGAGACTCTATGTTGCTTGTTGATTCTCATTCACTTGATCTTTAAGAGATTCAATTTATTGTTCCAAAGTTGTGACAACAATGGAAAAAATTGTTTTATGCTTCTTCTTTCCAGATGCAGATTTGATCTTCATGTAATTTTCTGAATTCTTGAATCTCTTGTTCATGTTTTGCATTTGCATGTTCCAATTTTTTTTTAATATCGTTCTGCAGGTTTTCTTTTTCCACAATAAATACTTGAATTAAATTAACAGAATGCAGCTGCTAATTTTCTTCATTGAACAATTCATTTTTCTTCAATTTTTCTTCCAAAACTTTAATTTTACGTAAGTTGTCATCATATGAAGCTACAAGCTCATTCAAATGATACTAATTGTAATTGACAAATGCTCCTAAAGTTTGGGAATATTCCTGAGCTTTTTCTTTTACGTCTCCCTGAGCTTGCTAGCTGAATTCAAATACAGTGTCCAAAGTATCATTT
The DNA here is from genome assembly GCA_000404065.3 of Pinus taeda. Taxonomy (NCBI): domain Eukaryota; kingdom Viridiplantae; phylum Streptophyta; class Pinopsida; order Pinales; family Pinaceae; genus Pinus; species Pinus taeda. Next base: position 421,475 of record APFE030260713.1, on the reverse strand, counting down.
TTTCTTTTCTTTGTTCTTCGAACAACTAATTGTGTCTGACTATTAAAATAATAATCTATTAAAGATGGAATAGTATATGCAATTGGCTCTAATTTAGAAACTGGTTTAAATAAGAATGATTCCCAAGGTTAGTAGAAATCAGTGTTATTGATGCCTGAGGAGATACAGTTGATATAGTACCCACTTTGCTATATGATTCCATTTTTTTCTCATTTTCCTTCATGCTGGTTTCGGTAGATACCTATTTTTCCTTGTCCTTAGGTACTTCCATTTTTTTAACTTCTACACTTTCTGGTTTCTCTTGCTCTGTTTTATCAGGAGAATTAATGACATTAATCACATGTTCACATGTTTCTTCTTTTTCTAGAGTCTTTTCTCTTCCTGTAGTTTCATGTTCCTCTTTCATATTTTGTATTGATGTGGATTCAGCTTCTTCACCTATGACAACAAAACCTTCTAATTTTTCAATTTTTACTTCTTTTCCCTTCTCAGAAATAAAATGAGGCCTCTAAAGTGAGTTCATTGAAATTAAATTGCAAAAAATCAATAAACTTACCTCTTTGAATGAAATGTTGAGGTGTAGAGCCTTTTCCTTTAGAAAAATTGCATACATTTCCTCTTCAAATTCTTACAATAGTCGTATTGATTCACTATGTAGGAGTGTGCCTCTTTGGACAACTCATTGAAAATCATCAATGCAAGTAAAAACCACATCGAAAGGTGGTTCCTAATGAATAAAAATTTTAATATAACTAACTGCTATATAATTATTGGCAATGAAAGATTAAGGATCATAGTCATAACGGGGTAAATTAAATAACCAAATTTCCTCAAGCTCTTCGTCCTCTTTGATTTCGTACCCTTTGTATCGAATATTAATATCACCAAACTTTATTGGGAAATTAAGCCAGCATTTATTTTGGAGCTTACTCAAATTTTTGGCTTGGCCATACAAAACAACTTGATTAGCAACTTCTCTCAAAGCAAGTCTTTCCGGAATATATTGGGGCAGAAGATGGTGACCAACTTCTGTGCCAAAAACCCTGAAGTAGGAAAATAATTCTTCAACAAACTAGTGGCCTATTGATTCTAGGCCTCCTTTTAGATTATCACTTATTATGGGAGGTATTGTTCCAAATAGGACTTTATGCAAATGAATCAAAACATAGTGGAAAATATCATAAAAATGGTATTTAAAATTAGACTCCCATAGAATAGGAGCATAATTTTGAAACGATAGTTGCTGGTCAGATGGGTAATTCAATTTCATGAGGGGAAATGGGACCGAGGCAATAACAACATCTAACAAATAGGCAGACATACAAAAAATATAATTGAACCAGAGGGAGAGGCCACTGAAAACTTCACTGAATCTGTGATATTTTGTGACAACAACTCAACCCAGTTGAGGTGTTTCCCATCATTCAAAATTCTATGGATAATTGGGACTCATTTAGTTTTATAATGCTCGGGATCTTGTTCCCCATATAATTTGCTTAGCATTTTAATAAGAAATCTAACATGCTTCTTAAAAATACCTATTAGATAGTCCTTTTTTCCTTTGAGCTTGAAACTTTCTGCTTCTTCTCTAAACCATTCTTTAATTACTATATCATAATTCTCGCAAGATTCTTTCAAGACAATACTTTGAAATTTATGAAAAAGACTCATAACTAAGTGAGATTTGTGGAACACTGAGCTTATATATGGTCAATAACACTTCAAATTTTCCAAGAGGCTATCACTAGTTCTTGATTGTTAGATATTGTTCAGGTTTTAATATTAGCACAAGAGAGTCCACGAAATCATGTCATAAAAGGGAAAAATTATGGCCATAGTTTCTATTTTATGTAACTTTGTTACTCTCATTCTTTCAAACAATTTTTCTTTGTTTCAATAGCTCTTGGACTTTTTAACCATTCCCTTTGCTCAAAATATTCAAATATCACCTGCCAGGTCATCATACCTTCTTTTCACGTCTTTTAGGTTGTATTTGACATGAGTAATGCACTGAAGTTCACTTGTTGTGCTGGTCCAACATCCATGCTCCTAATCGTTTCTTTAACCTACTCCATTTGTTATTTTGTCGTCATAGATTTTTCCTTTTTTCCCATTGTATTCCCTGTAAACAGTAATAGAGGATATATAACTTTTGTTTATTTAAATTTTTAAATTGAATTCAAGAATTTCTAAAACAAATATAGTTATTCTTACACATAATTTATTGAAACTGCTACTATGTTTCCTTAATTTAGTGGTTCTTGTAACATGACTTAAGAAACGAGCATGCAACCATAACATCCTAAAATCTTAAGTTTGTAATCGGATATTTTGTGTTTTTTGGCATTTAAAGAGTTGTAAACATTAAGAAATCATATATAAGTTTTGACAACTCAAAATTTGGAATTGAATTCAAGAATTTTCAAAACAAATAGCATTATGCTTACACAAAATTTGTTGACACTGGTACTGCATTGCCTCAATTTAGTTCTTCTTGAACAAGAGTTAAAAGAACAACATGCAAGAAAAAGATTTTAAAGTCTTAAATATGGCATTAAAGAGTTTCCTTTTTTTCTATTTTATAACTTGTAAATACGAATACAACATACATAAGTTTTGCTAATTTAAAATTTGAAATTGCACTCAGGAACATCTAAAAAAATGAAATTATGCTTATAGAGACACTTTTGAAACTGGTACTCAGTATACTTACTTCAATTTTTCTTCGATCAATACTCTAGAAAAGAGCATGCAATCATAATAGCCTAAAATATTAAAATCTTGTTTAGAAAAACACGAAAATTGCAAACGAACATGTGCATTAATTCCTTGTAAACAGGCCAAGCGTTTTTGTATTCGAGAATCGAAAAAACATCAAAAAAAATTATTATTGATCTAACAAATAATAATTGAATGTGAAACGGGAAATTTTGAAAATCTTTATTAAAAAGCGCACTGCACACAAACCAACAAAAAATAGTATTTTATTTGCATGATCAGACGGCTTGGAGGTTGAGAGATCGACCAGTTGAGTATTTTTATTTTATGATTAATTTGTTATATCTCGAGATGGATTATACCATAGTCATATATTCTCTTTATTGCGCCAATCATACCTTCGGGAGGTCGGTAGTTTTCTTTTTTTTGTGATTTCCTTATTGTATCCTGACCCTAGCTATACCATAGCCAAGTGGTTTGATCGGGCAGGTTAGTTCAAAGTTCGGGAAATGATGGGGTCCAGAGGTCGCTCTGATTATTTATAATAAAATTCCTAGTCTTATTGACTTTTTAGTCACATGGTTGGAAGGTCACATAGTCCAGAGATTAATTTGTTTAACAAACTTCTTTTTTTTTTTTTGTGATGCACAAAAGAAAAAAGGCTCCTTGCAAAGTTGATAACAGGAATGCAAATTATTGCCTAGTTTTTTAAAGTATATCTTACGTATCAAAAAATTACAGAACATGGACCATGGAATGAGTGAATATTGTTTTTTTTTTTTAATCACAAAGACTAGTAGCAGAAGTAACACAAAGGCTTTTTATTCCTTTTGTGTACAATTAATTTATGCTCATATTTTAACTACAATTGCTAATAAAAAAATAACTGAGATATGAAATTCTACCTTTATCTCTTGTGTGCTATTTACTTAATATTAGAAATGAAAACTCGATTACTAAATGTCTAAATAATTTTTTGGATGCTAGTTACTTGAAACTAGCTATCGAGGCTAGATTCAGTAATTTCTAAATAATTGTTTACATGTGTCATAATTAAATGTACTAATGTAGACTGTGTTTGATAACCACAAAGTAAATTGTTCAGACAACTGAAAGCATATTATAGACTTGCTATACATAGAACTATTCCTCCAACAAGTTTAGTTGGAAATGCTCGAGGGTGAGGAAAAAACAAGGGTTTCGATGAAGGAACCATTAGCAGGATTCAAGGGTGGGACTCGATCTCCAAGAGGTAAAATTTTAACAGTTCTTGGCTTGGGTGCTCTCGGTTGGAGGATGCGCTCTGCAGGTGTTATTTTTCTTACATCTTAATGTGATGTGGAACTGTTGTTTTTGGTTGAACCGACCTGGCTCATAACCCTCTGTCTTTTATTCCCTGTCATTTAAGTCTGACTACAGTTTTCCTTTGATAACCGAAAGGTGTGGACCATCTGTGGTCATGAACAACTTGTTGGTTCGTTACGGGACTGTGGGTCAGGTCTGGTAGTCTCATTAAAATATCACCCTTGTCTTTTGTCAAAACCACAACTGTTTTTCAAGAGGTTAGTAGTAGGTTACAAGGGAGGTTTCAACAAAGGCCCCCAGAGGTCTCAGGAACTTGCAGCATTCACAAGAAGACGTTGAGGTCAAGGCAGCTAAAGGTAATATGGAACGAAGGCATCTTCACTGTCTTCTTACTGGGGTTTTGTCTTTGGTCAACAGTGGTCTTCCTTTCCCTAGTTTATAGGAACGGTGCACTGCTCTCTTGGGAAGCTGGCTTCCGAATGGATGAAAAACTATTAGACTATACTTCTAACTCCCTAGCTACTAAAGATATCTAGGTCAATTTTACCTGACCGGTTCCAACTTTGACTGAGCTGGTGGCAACCAATTTTCCAGTCACAGGGGTTGAGGCAGTTATTTCACAAATGGAAGACATGGAGGTTACAACACAGACCCTAGACTCGCATCCACTACCGGCAGCTTCGGAGGGTATTTTTAGCACGAGAGAGGGCTCAGGGTCACCTTTCCTTCCCATCCCTTCTCCGTTGGAACTGAACAAATGGTCGCAGGCATTTGCGATAGGAACAAATTCCCAAGGAGGCACGGGCTCTTCAGGAGAAGGAATGAGTGCACTTCAACATTCAACAAAAGGGTTGTTTCCTAAAAAAAAAGGCATCCTCAAGTCTGCCCCTTTCTATACGGCCTTCGAACCTGTTGGCTCAGCCCCTCCATCAGGCGGCTTCATAGGCATTCCCGAGCAAGATCAAGCATCAGAGGAAAATCTCTCTATTGACTCTGAAGACATTGGCCTTACGGAAGGTGAGCAGGTCACCAAGACACAGTCAAAGCGACCAAAAAAATCAAGGAACTTGAAAATCAAAGAAAGGGACAGGCATTTAATTTTTGGTGAAGGAATCACTATGGCACAAGCGGCTCTAACTGAGAGCAGTGTGTTATTTGGAAGGGTAAGGGGCATAAATTACACTTCGATGCGCTTGCAAAAGTGGACAGCGGAAATTTGGGGAAACCTCCTCATTCAGCTTCCAGGTATTCTCTTACTTTCACAGGGCTGGTTTGCTTTGATTTTTTCCCATTCGAACTAGGTAGACTGGGTTCTCCCTTGGTATTGGCACATTGAGATGACCCCAGTGTTATTGTAAAGATGGTCGCTAATGTTCGACCCAGAAATGGAGAAACATGGAGCTAGGCCAATTTGTGTTTGTTTGCCTACTCTCTCGTTACAGTTTTGGGGGGAAGAGATCTTCAAGGTAATAGGCGATGACTTGGGTGTCTACCTGGATCATGATAGAACCTATCAAGACACAGGTTGTCTGGAGATAGCTCATATACTAGTGCATCTAGATACCAGAGAAGGATTGGTTGAGAGGTACTTGCTACAGATGGGCGACATTACTCGGAGGCAAATTTAGGACTATGAAGTCATTCCTTTTCGTTGTCAGAAATTTCATGAACTGGGGCATATCTATAAAAACTATCCAAGAGTTTCAGGGCAGAGTCAAATCCCGGCCAAATCGTTGGTCTCATCCACCACTGAAAATTTGGATTCAGACTTCCCTTCTCTAGTGTAAATCCAAGAGATTACTCTGCCCTCTAGTCAGACACCGCAGCAGGCCACTTCTCATCAGTCTGCAAGGGCATCAGAACTTCCTCCTGTAAAATCTCAAACCTCGGATTCGGCATTTGCGAGTACTCCCTTATCCTTTCTTCCTCATTTTTCTCATATTGTAGAGGGTTCTGTTATTTTAACTTTCTCTATGAGTTGTGCTCGTTCTCTAGCTGAGGTTAATATGTTGTGCTCTTTGGCTTGTATGGTTCCCTCTACCCCTTCTTCCTTACCTTCCCCCATTCCTCACCCCTCTGTGGATATGACCACTTGCTCACTTGATGAATGCCCGCTTCCAAGTGGGCCACACCGATACTTCCTCTGGTCCCTCCCCACTGCACCCACACCAACTCTTGGCCTAGACATTGACCC